>RCUC01001050.1:0-49124 GCA_003697995.1 Taxidea taxus jeffersonii
GACCTACTTGGGTCCACCTGGTTTATTTCCTTGGTAATGACTTCCCTGCCCCTCTTGCTCCAGTCCATTCCTAGTTGACTTCTCATCATGGCTCTTTTTCATTAGGAACTCAAACCCCTCCCCTCCCCATCCTCCTTCTTTCCATTCCTTAATGTCTCATCACTTGGCTGATCCACATTGTAAACTCCCTGAAGGCACAGATAAAGACACTTCTGTTTCTGGTGCAAATGCAGAATCTGGCTCCCAATAGATGTTTTATAACTACTTTTTAGATTGACAAATAGTTAATGTATCATGAAAATTAAGATATTCTGGTGTTTACTTAATGGCTTCACTCTAAAGCATTGGTCTCTGAGGAAGAAAAAAACAGGGATCTTGAATTCCCTGTACCATTCTGAAGGATAAAGATTTATTGAATGTGGAGTAATTTGACTATAATTTCTCCAATCATACCATTAAGGTGGCATCCTAATGTCCAAATATAAAGCTGATACCAGTAGTAAGAAGCCCAGAAATAATATTAGCCAACATACCTAGGGAAAGTGCTATACATAATCCACTTCTCAAGGCAATAGTTGACATTTATTTTTCTTCTCATTTTCTTTACCAGGAACATGTAAGTAACTCCAGAATCTTTTGGGTACAAAGGAAAGGACTATAGAGATCATTTGATCCTAGGGAATTCCTACCTGGTTCTTAAAATCCATGGGGTCCATAAAACTTTGCAGTATTTCAAAAACCCTGACAGTGATATAAGCTAACAAGATGTTTTTACTTCTCCCTGAAATCATAGAACTCCCTGGTAATTCTCCTTGTACTAACAGTTTTGAGCTCAGCAAAAAGTTCTGATTGATAGCCATGCATTTTTTTTGAATTCCTAAATAAAACTTGGGACTTGGGTGTGCCTGAATGGCTCAGTTGGTTAAGCTCAAACTTTTTTTTTTTTTTTAAAGATTTTATGTATTTATTTGACAGAAATCACAAGTAGGCAGAGAGGCAGGCAGAGAGAGGAGGAGGCACACTGTCCGCAGAGCAGAGAGCCCGATGTGGGGCTCGATCCTACGACCCCGGGATCATGACCTGAGCCGAAGGCAGTGGCCTTAACCCACTGAGCCACCCAGGCACCCCTTAAGCTCAAACTTTTGATCTCTGCTCATGTCATGATCTCAGGGTTATAGGATCCAGCCCCACATTGGGCTCCCTGCTCAGTGCAGCATTTGCTTGTCACTATCCCTCTGCTCCTCCCCTCACCATCTTAAATAAATAAATAAATAAATAAATAAATAAATAAATAAATATTTAAAAATAAAATAACACTTGAATATATCACTTACACCCAATAAGTAAATAAATGAATATTTAGAACTTGATTTTTTCCCCCAATTTTGTTATCTATTGGGCAGGAAGTAGGAATAACATTATGCAGTTGTTGTTGGAGGAAACTTTTGGAAAACAGATCTAGTTCACACTCTTCAATTCATTGATGAGAACAGTGGCCTCTGGAATTATTAAATGACTGGCCTTGTGTGCCAAAGCAATGAAAAGCAACTTGAGGTTTTCCTCCTCCAGGACAGCACTCTTCCCTGTTCACACAGCTCAAGAAACGCAGTGTGAGCTCATTTCTTATACATACTCAATCCTGAAATACTTATAAAACATTCCATAGGTCTTCTGGAGTTATCTCATATAACTAGGCCATACTTGCTTGTACCTTGGGGGTTTTGAAACACATCTACAAATCCCTATGAGGGGTGTTCTTTGTTGCTTTGTGACCCAGTGATGGCTTATTACTTCAATACTCCAAAAAGCCTACAGAGACAAATGCCTCAGAGCATTTCAGGCTCTATAATGTGTGCTAGACCAGATAAAACATGTTTGTGATACAGGTTGAACCTTAACAGTCTCCCTGCAGGATTACACTCCACTGTTCCCACTAAAGGGAAAGAGGAGATGTTAGATATAAATGCACATTAAGAGTTGAAAAGACTTTTAGTGAACAGGAGCAGTACAGGTTTCGTAATATAACAAAACCTAAACAGCAGGAACTTTAGAGACATGCACACTGGATATTTCAGACTGGAAGACTGTACAAATGTAATGCATGATTTTCAAATACAAGGTCACTCTGACAGTTACTCTACATTGAGCTGAAACTGTAAAGATCACTTGACTTCATATTTTTGGTGAAAACTAAAAATTATCTTTCAATTTAAATGTATTGTGTTTGTATTGTATTTCTCAACAGATTTAAAAATTCCAAAAGAAATGACACAGTTTATTCTATTGCTCAAATATTCATCTCATGCTTTACCTCTTGTCTGAACACTTTCTCACACACACTTCAATCTGAAACCTCGTAATTAAAGACCCGAATATTTTTTAAAGACTTATTTATTTATTTTAGACACAGAAAGAGAAAGAGGGAGGGAGTGGGGGGAGGAGGAGAGGGAGAAGAACAGGCAGACTCCATGCTGAGCACAGAGGCTGAGTGGGGACTCAGTCCCACAATCCTGAGATCATGACCTGGGCCAAAATCAAGAATCAGATCCTTAGCCAACTGAGCCACCTAGGTGTCCCTATGACCCCCCAAAATATGGATTATATTTATATATTTGTTCAGAGGCAAGGAATTGCCTCTACATCCTACTAAATTAGAAATTATTTTTGGTCATTGTATAGATTTCTTTTTTTTTTTAATTTTTTAAATTTTTTTTATTTAAGCTTTTTTATTTAAACATAAAATGTAACCCCACCACCCTCTCCCAACCCCTCTCCCCCCGCCACCCCCCTCAGCTTGTTTTATGACATTAAGAGTCTCTTTTGGTTTGTCTCCCTCCCGATCCCATCTTGTTTCATTTTTTTCTTTTCCTACCACCTTAACCCCCACCCCCATTGCATCTCCACTTCCTCATATCAAGGAGATCATGTGATAGTTGTCTTTCTCCAGTTGACTTATTTTGCTAAGCATAATACGCTCTAGTTCCATCCATGTCGTCGCAAATGGTAAGATTTCATTTCTTTTGATGGCTGCATAGTATTCCATTGTATATATATACCACCTCTTCTTTATCCATTCATCTGTTGATGGACATCTAGGTTCTTTCCATAACTTGGCTATTGTGGACATTGCTGCTATAAACATTCGGGTACACGTGCCCCTTTGGATCACTACGTTTGTATCTTGAGGATAAATACCCAGTAGTGCAATTGCTGGGTCATAAGGTAGCTCTATTTTCAATTTTTTGAGGAACCTCCATGCTGTTTTCCAGAGTGGTTGCACCAGCTTGCATTCCCACCAACAGTGTAGGAGGGTTCCCCTTTCTCCACATCCTCGCCAGCATCTGTCATTTCCTGACTTGTTCATTTTAGCCATTCTGACTGGTGTGAGGTGGTATCTCATTGTGGTTTTGATTTGTATTTCCCTGATGCCCAGTGATGTGGAGCACTTTTTCATGTGTCTGTTGGCCATCTGGATGTCTTCTTTGCAGAAATGTCTGTTCATGTCCTCTGCCCATTTCTTGATTGGATTATTTGTTCTTTGGGTGTTGAGTTTGCTAAGTTCTTTGTAGATTTTGGATACTAGCCCTTTATCTGATATGTCGTTTGCAAATAACTTTTCCCACTCTGTCAGTTGTCTTTTGGTTTTGTTGACTGTTTCCTTTGCTGTGCAAAAGCTTTTGATCTTGATGAAGTCCCAATAGTTCATTTTTTCCCTTGCTTCCCTTGCCTTTGGCGTTGTTCCTAGGAAGAAGTTGCTGCGGCTGAGGTCGAAGAGGTTGCTGCCTGTGTTCTCCTCAAGGATTTTGATGGATTCCTTTCTCACGTTGAGATCCTTCATCCATTTTGAGTCTATTTTCGTGTGTGGTGTAAGGAAATGGTCCAATTTCATTTTTCTGCATGTGGCTGTCCAATTTTCCCAACACCATTTATTGAAGAGGCTATCTTTTTTCCATTGGATGTTCTTTCCTGCTTTGTCGAAGATTAGTTGACCATAGAGTTGAGGGTCTATTTCTGGGCTCTCTATTCTGTTCCATTGATCTATGTGTCTGTTTTTGTGCCAGTACCATACTGTCTTGATGATGACAGCTTTGTAGTAGAGCTTGAAGTCTGGAATTGTGATGCCACCAACTTTGGCTTTCTTTTTCAATATTCCTTTGGCTATTCGAGGTCTTTTCTGGTTCCATATAAATTTTAGGATGATTTGTTCCATTTCTTTGAAAAAATTGGATGGGATTTTGATAGGCATTGCATTAAATGTGTAGATAGCTTTAGGTAGCATAGATATTTTCACAATATTTATTCTTCCAATCCATGAGCATGGGACATTTTTCCATTTCTTTGTGTCTTCCTCAATTTCTTTCATGAGTACTTTATAGTTCTCTGAGTATGGATTCTTTGCCTCTTTGGTGAGGTTTATTCCTAGGTATCTTATGGTTTTGGGTGTAATTGTAAATGGGATTGACTCCTTAATTTCTCTTTCTTCTGTCTTGTTGTTGGTGTAAAGAAATGCAACTGATTTCTGTGCATTGATTTTATATCCTGACACTTTACTGAATTCCTGTACAAGCTCTAGCAGTTTTGGAGTGGAGCCTTTTGGGTTTTCCACATATAGTATCATATCATCTGCAAAGAGCGATAGTTTGACTTCTTCTTTGCCGATTTGGATGCCTTTAATTTCTTTTTGTTGTCTGATTTCTGAGGCTAGGACTTCTAGTACTATGTTGAATAGCAGTGGTGATAGCGGACATCCCTGCCATGTTCCTGACCTTAACGGAAAAGCTCTCAGTTTTTCTCCATTGAGAATGATACTTGCCGTGGGTTTTTCATAGATGGCTTTGATAATATTGAGGTATGTGCCTTCTATCCCTACACTTTGAAGAGTTTTGATTAGTAAGGGATGTTGCACTTTGTCAAATGCTTTTTCAGCATCTATTGAGAGTATCATATGGTTCTTGTTCTTTCTTTTCTTAATGTATGTATCACATTGATTGATTTGCAGATGTTGAACCAACCTTGCTGCCCTGGAATAAATCCCACTTGGTCGTGGTGAATAATCCTTTTAATGTACTGTTGGATCCTATTGGCTAGTATTTTGGTGAGAATTTTCGCATCTATGTTCATCAAGGATATTGGTCTGTAATTCTCTTTTTTGATGGGATCCTTGTCTGGTTTGGGGATCAAGGTGATGCTGGCCTCATAAAATGAGTTTGGAAGTTTTCCTTCCATTTCTATTTTTTGGAACAGTTTCAGGAGAATAGGAATTAATTCTTCTTTAAATGTTTGGTAGAATTCCCCTGGGAAGCCATCTGGCCCTGGGCTTTTGTTTGTTTGGAGATTTTGGATGACTGTTTCAATCTCCTTACTGGTTATGGGCCTATTCAGGTTTTCTATTTCTTCCTGGTTCAGTTTTGGCAGTTTATTTGTCTCTAGGAAAGAATCCATTTCTTCCAGATTGTCAAATTTGTTGGCATAGAGTTGCTCATAATATGTTCTTATGATTGCTTGTATTTCTTTGGTGTTGGTGTGATCTCTCCTCTTTCATTCATGATTTTATTTATTTGGGTCCTTTCTCTTTTCTTTTTGATAAGTCTGGCCAGGGGTTTATCAATCTTATTAATTCTTTCAAAGAACCAGCTCCTAATTTCATTGATTTGTTCTATTGTTTTCTTGGTTTCTATTTCATTGATTTCTGCTTTGATCTTTATTATTTCTCTTCTCCTGCTGGGTTTAGGCTTTCTTTGTTGTTCTTTCTTGAGCTCCTTTAGGTGTAGGGTTAGGTTGTGTATTTGAGACCTTCCCTGTTTCTTGAGATAGGCTTGTATCGCTATATATTTTCCTCTCAGGACTGCCTTTGCTGTGTCCCACAGATTTTGGGCCGTTGTGTTTTCATTATCATTTGTTTCCATGGTATTTTTCAATTCTTCTTTAATTTCCTGGTTGACCCATTCATTCTTTAGAAGGATGCTGTTGAGTCTCCATGTATTTGTGCTCTTTCCAAATTTCTTCTTGTGATTGAGTTCTAGCTTCAGAGCATTGTGGTCTGAAAATATGCAGGGAATGATCCCAATCTTTTGATACCTGTTGAGACCTGATTTATGACCCAGGATGTGATCTATTCTGGAGAATGTTCCATGGGCACTAGAGAAGAACGTGTATTCTGTTGCTTTGGGGTAGAATGTTCTGAATATATCTGTGATGTCCATCTCGTCCAGTGTGTCATTTAAGACCTTTATTTCCTTGTTGATCTTTTGCTTGGATGATCTGTCCATTTCAGTGAGGGGTGTATTAAAGTCTCCAACTATTATTGTATTCTTGTCAATGTGTTTCTTTGATTTTGTTATTAATTGGTTTATATAGTTGGCTGCTCCCATGTTAGGGGCATAGATATTTAAAATTGTTAGATCTTCTTATTGGACATACCCTTTGAGTATGATGTAGTGTCCTTCCTCATCTCTTATTATAGTCTTTGGTTTAAAATCTAATTGATCTGATATAAGGATTGCCACCCCAGCTTTCTTCTGATGTCCATTAGCATGGTAAATTATTTTCCACCCCCTCACTTTCAATCTGGAGATGTCTTAGGTCTAAAATGAGTTTCTTGTAGGCAGCATATGGATGGGTTTTGTTTTTTTATCCATTCTGAAACCCTGTGTCTTTTGATTGGGGCATTTAGCTCATTTACAGTCAGGGTAACTATTGAGAGATATGAATTTAGTGCCACTGTATTGCCTGTAAGGTGACTGTTACTGTATATTGTCTCTGTTCCTTTCTGATAATACTTTTAGGGTCTCTCTTTGCTTAGAGGACCCCTTTCAATATTTCCTGTAGAGCTGGTTTTGTGTTTACAAACTCTTTCAGTTTTTGTTTGTCTTTGAAGCTTTTTATCTCTCCTTCTATTTTCAATGATAACCTAGCTGGATAAAATATTCTTGGCTGCATGTTTTTCTCGTTTAGTGCTCTGAATATATCATTCCAGTTCTTTCTGGCCTGCCAGATCTCTGTGGTTAAGTCTGCTGCCAATCTAATATTTTCACCATTGTATGTTACAGACTTCTTGTCCCGTGCTGCTTTCAGGATTTTCTCTTTGTCGCTAAGACTTGTAAATTTTACTATTAGATGGCGGGGTGTGGGTCGATTCCTATTGACTTTGAGAGGTATTCTCTGGGCTTCCTGGATTTTGATGCTTGTTCCCCTTGCTATATTAGGGAAATTCTCTACAATAATCCTCTCCAGTATACCTTCTGCTCCTATTTCTCTTTCTTCTTCTTCTGGAATCCCAATTATTCTAATGTTGTTTCATCTTATGCTATCACTTATCTCTCGAATTCTCCACTCGTGGTCCAGTAGTTGTTTGTCTCTCTTTTGATCAGCTTTATTCTCTGTCATTTGGTCTTCTATATCACTAATTCTTTCTTCTGCCTCATTTATCCTAGCAGTAAGAGCCTCCATTTTTGATTGCACCTCATTAATAGCTTTTTTAATTTCAACTTGATTAGATTTTAGTTCTTTTATTTCTCCAGAAAGGGCTTTTATTTCTCCTGACAGGGTTTCTCTAATATCTTCCATGCCTTTTTCGAGCCTGGGTAGAACATTGAGAATCGTTGTCCTGAATTCCAGATCTGACATATTACCAATGTCTGTATTGATTAGGTCCCTAGCCTTCGGTTCTGTCTCCTGATCTTTTTTTTGTGGTGAGTTTTTCCGCCTAGTCATTTTGTCCAGATAAGAATCCGCTGTTCTCCTTGTTAAGTGAACTTGGTCTTGGCTGGATTTCTTTGATCTTCTGGGGGGAGGGGCCTGTCGTAGTGATTCTCAAGTGTCTCTGCCCCAGGTGGAATTGCACCGCCCTTACCAGGGGCCGGGCTAAGTAATCCTCTCAGGTTCGCTTTAGGGAGCTTTTGTTCCCTGAACGCTTTCCGTAGAGTTCCGGAGGGCGGGAATGACAATGGCGGCCTCCCAATCTCCGGCTCGGAGGAGCCGAGAGCTAGGGGCCCCAGTCTTCAGTGCGCCTTCAGAGAAAAGCACTTAATCACTTCTGTCTCCCCAGCCTCCGGCCATGCTTGGAGCAAATCGTGCATAATCAGTCCCGTCTCACTGTCTTCTGGCTGTGCTCCGAGCTCACCCAGCCTGTGACCAAGCGTCTGTGTCTCTGGCAGAGTCCCACCTGGAGTTTCTGAACCCCGTAGATCCCTGAGCTCTCCCGGGTCGGAGTCTGCCCGGATCTTGTGGGGACCCCTTGCACAGAGCACCGGCCCATGTCACAGACCATGGCTCTAGGAAACTTCGGCTCTGTCTCCGCAGCCGGCTTCCCCGCTCTAATATCTGTGAGCTCTGCAACACTCAGATACCCCCGATCCTTCTGTGACCCTGTGGGACCTGAGTCCACGCTGTCCCCACGAGGTCTTCAGCCCATTTTAGCCTCTGGAGTGATGCCCCTCCCTGGAGCAGACTTTTGAAAGTCCTGATTTTGTGCTCCGCCGCTTGCCAGGATCCGGCCTGGGGTCTATCTTCCTGTCACGTTGGATTCACTTCTCCACTGGTCCTACCTTTTAGAAAGTGGTTGATTTTCTGTTTCTAGAATTGTTGTTTTTCTTCTCTTCGATCTCCTGTTAGATTCGTAGGTGTTCAGAATGGTTTGATAGGCTATCTAGCTGATCTCCTGCTGCCTGATGTCATCTTAGCCTGCTACTTCTCCGCCATCTTGACTCCTCCCCCCGGTCATTGTATAGATTTCTTATGCCTACATACAGTATCTCGCCAAAGCAGGGGTTCAGCAAAGTTATTAGGATTGTTGTCTATAATATAAAGTCAATTTGGTATAATAGAAAATTTGTTGGGATTAAAATCAATGATTTGTTAAGGGGAGTCTTTGAGCTTACCTACTGCCTTCACAAGTAAGTGCAACTTCCTAGTGAGATATCTATCTGTGTTAGTCTGAGAGTGGTTGAAAACAACCTTGTTTTATGAGTAGAATTGTGTCTCCCAAAAAATTATATATTGAAATCTTAGCGCCTAATACCTCAGAATGTGACCTTCTTTGGAAATAGGGTTATTCAAGATATGACTAGTTAATTTGAGACCATTAAGATGTGTCTGAAACTAATATGACTTGTGATCTCACACAAAGGTTAAATCTGGAGACAGACATGCACACAGGAAGAATGCCATGTGACGCTGAAGGCAGAGATAAGGATTATGCTTCTATAAGCCAAGGAATGCCAACAATTTCCAGCAGACCACCAGAAACTAGAGGAGAGACATGGAACAGGTGTATTGTTGTTGATTTTCCACAGCTCTCACAAGGAACCAACTCTACCTGTGTCTTGATCTTGGACTTCTGGTTTCCAGGATCATGAAACAATATATTTCTGTTCTATGGAAATGATCCCTGGTAGTATAGTCTTTATATTTCTGTTCTAAATCACCTCATTTGTGGCACTTTGTTACTGTGATCTTAGAAAACTAATCTACTTGTGGATGCAGTTCTGTATTTAAAATAGTTATTCAATTAGCACTTCTCAATACATCTTGAGAACAAGTAAGTTACTTGTCCATGGGTAGCTTCAATGTCAATGGGAAGCCCAGCCATTCGATGCTTTAAATTCCTTAACATGAGTCAGTATTTTGCCAGCTTGATAAATGAAGGATTTATTCATTATCTACAGTTTAGCTTACTGAGATGACAGAATTTTCAGAGCAAGATACTATCTTTCCATCTGCTTAGATGTGTTGATGTAAGGGTAGTCATTCCTGACTCTACAAGGAAGAACCCAGTCTCCTGGGAACCCACTTATTTGAGAGTCATGCTGTCAATCATTTTCTGGCATCTTCATTTAGCAAATCCTGTCTAAAATAACAAAGAAATAGAAGCCTTAACTCCTTTTTTGCTAAACGTCCTTTCTTTTCTTATATATTCTATCTAGAGAGAGGATACACAGCAGCATCATAACTCTCTTGAGCTTCATCCTTACACTGCAACATATTTCTTTTTGTAAAGAATGACTCATCTAGTGTCACTTCAGAAGCTGAAAACTCAGGAGCCTATGTTTGCCACAAATAAACTGTATGACCTTGTGTAAGCCATTTAAGTTCTAAGGGTTTTAATTTCTTCAGCAGGAATATACATATAGAGAAGTTTGGAACAAAATACCTCTAAACTATTCTATCTCCAGCTTTTAAAAATATCTACATGAGCAATTCATTCAATCTTCCATACAGCAGATGAATGCTGAGCACCTGCTATATTATGAGGATGGTGTGGGGCCCTGCCTTCATGAGGTTTTCATTCCAGTGGAAAAGACAAATAATAAACTTAAAATTTAATCCATCTATGTGAAAGGATTAGGTATATAGATTGTACATTTATATGTATAATATACTTATCGTGTGTTATAATTGATACAATATATTACAATTGGTAAAATAAATCATACTTGATATAATACATTACAATTAAAATAACATACTGCAATTAATTTAATATATAATATAAGGTAACATAATATAATGTGTAGGGATGGCGGCGGGGAAGAAGCACTGCTTTGTCATCATTGGACGGTGAAGC
Organism: Taxidea taxus jeffersonii; assembly: GCA_003697995.1. Lineage (NCBI taxonomy): Eukaryota > Metazoa > Chordata > Mammalia > Carnivora > Mustelidae > Taxidea > Taxidea taxus. Next base: position 10,565 of record RCUC01001050.1, read on the forward strand.
TCGTGCTGAGTGGGTAACACTGGACCCAAGACAGAATGATAAGAGGGTGCCAGTGTGGCATGATTCTAGACAGGGAGCGGTGAATACCAAGACCCTCAGGAAGGAAAGTGTTTACTTGTTAGAGGAGCCTAAAAGTAGTTGGTGTGGATGGTAAACAAGGAGGACACAGATTAAGACAGGGTTGGAGAGGGAAATGGCTGGGCCACAAAGGCCATGCAGACTTTGCACAAAGGTGTGAGTTCTGCTTTGAAGTTCAGTGGCAGGCTCTTGGGGGATTTTAATTTGAAGAGTGAAATCATCTTGTTTATTTCAGTGGTAGTAATCAATGCCTCCTTCACCAAGGCAAAAAAAAAAAACAAAAAAAAACCTCAAAGAGATAGTTACAGACTTTCTTTTTCTTTTTGTTGCTTTGGGTTCTTTCTTTCTCTTTTGTATTGTTTTTCAGGTTGTTGTTGTTGTTGTTTTTTCTTTTCTCCCTCTTACTTTATTGATTTCTAAATTTATTTATCTTCCCTCCTTGTCCCAATTTGGTTTTGCCTTCATCAAACAGCACCTGAGATATAATACCATAAAGATTATTTTAATTGAGCAGAAGAAAGCTGCAGACCCCACTAGGGGTCACCTCTGACCCACTGATGAGTCCTTGATCCTGCAGTTTTGCCTCAGGTTTATTGCCAACCTAGGAGACACTTATCCTCCAGTCTCTATCTCTTTTTTTACCTTTATGACCCTCCAAGGATCCAACTCCAAGGCATTGTGGTCCACATCCTCCCTTGGACTCTAGCCACCCCAGGAGCCAGGCAGGCTATCAAAACAAGCCTGCCCCAGATGATTCCCTTTGTTCAGAGTAGATTGGTGCTCTTGAGCTGGGAACTTGGCCCATTGACAAAAGTGGCATCATTCTGCAAAGTGGAATGTCACCGGAAAGGCGGTGATTATATGAGGAATGCCTGGACTGCCTGTCTGCCTCTTGCCAGCAGGCTGCCTGAGGGTCCAGCAGCCAGGCTTCCTGGAGCTTCCTTCAATTGTCTTTACACAAAGACTTTAGTACCCACTTAAAGACATCCAAACCTGCCCTCGGCCTTCTGCTAAAAAGAAATCTTCCTGTAATTTATTTCCAACCTGGTTGCTTTTGAAATGACAGCCTTATTAATTGGAAAAATTTCATTATTTCACAAGGCCAGTTGAGGCATCAAGGACAAGTGGAACCCCTCAGTACTCTTTCTCTTGTCCATTTATCTGCATATAGTAAAACATGCATATTCTCATAGTCTATATGCAGTCTATATATATATATATATATATATATATATATATATATATCTGACATATCTGAAATGAAAAGGTGAGACACTTCTTTATACACATTTTACTCCACAATTTGATAGTTAATTCTTTGAAAAGATCAAGAAAGTAACGAGTTTGCTTCTGCTAGGTGAATTAATGAATTGAATTTGAATCTGTAAAATTTTCTCTTCTACTTTTTTTTTTTTCCTTGTACCCAAATTGCTTTCTAAAATTAAATACATTTTTTGGAAAGTCTTGGCCAACTGATCATTGTTTGAATTGCTTGGCACAAATGGATGTCTGTGCCTAATGGAATCTTATCCTCCATTTTACATTGTTTTACAGTTTAGCATGCACTTTCACTATATTCTCCGTACATTCCACATTCCTATTCACCTCACTTTATGAGTAAGATTCTAAGTCTCGCTAGGATTAAAGACTTTCCCAAAAGTTACATGTCTAGCATGTAACAAACAGATCAAGGACTAGGCCTAAGATCTCATGCACTTAGTTGAAATTCAGTGCACCTTACACTCCAATAAGGTCTTCAAGCTTTTTCAGTAAAGGGCCACAGAGTAAATATTTTAGGCTTTTCAAGTCATATGTTCTGTGTCAGAAATACTCAACTTTGCTGGTGTGGAATCAAAACAGTCATAGATCATACATGAATAAATGAATTTTGCTGTGCTCTAAAAAATTGTATTTATAATCACTGAAGTCAGAGTGTCTTATAATTCTCATATGTCATGAAGCACCATCTTCCTTTAATATTTATCCCCTAAATATGTAAAAAAAAAATCATAGTTCATTTATCCTAACAAAATAGGCAGCAAGTGGGATTTCATCTATAAACTGTAGTTTGTAGAACCATCTATGAATGAAATTGTTAGCCAGATAGCTGAGACCTGAGTTCATTTTAGCCCCTCATGGAATGTGCAATATAAGGTCTCCGGAGTGGTTCTCATCATTATTAATCATTAGCTGAATTTCAGAGACCTGTCATCAGGGATTAATTTCCACCAAGATGCTCTTAAAGGAAAATAAAGTGAAAATGTTAATGAATAGATACAACCTCATAAGAACAGCTCATATTCTTAAAAAATATGTAATGTAGAGATGACTTGCTTCCCTATTGAAGAGTATTATAAATACTTTTATTTATAAAAATATAAAATACTTTTGTATTCATTTTTATTCTGTTACAGCTCAGTGTAGTTTAATAAATGTAAAACAGTTAATTGGGTTTTATGGGTATAGATGGAAACATAACTCGGGCTACCCAGGAAAGCAAACCTCCCCTTTTTCTGATTATTTAAGCTAGAAAGAGTTTGCCAATAGCTGATCAAGATAAAACAATATACAATCATAAAAGTGCAGATCCTGGAGCTAAAAGACAGAAATGAAAAAGTATCAACAATTAATTCCATAAAATAAATGCTCAAGTCATATTTGTTAATGATTATGTAAGAGGTTAAAAGTCAGACAAATTTCTCCTGGATTAGCAGTCAGCTAGTGCTGGAAGAGAAATGTCTCATTTCCGAATTGGTCCCTAAATCAAGAGCAACCATGGGCTTTTAGTCAAATTAAATTGAAAACCAAGAAAATGGAAGTTACCCCACTGACATTTCACTTTATTCCTTTTTGAGATAACAATTTTGGAGCTTGGTTTCTATACCCAGGCTTATATTTAAAACAGAGTAAATACTTAAAATAAAATATGGCTCATTAGATTCTCTTCTGGGGTAAGGACAGATCCATTTTGGAGATTGATGGTGGGATTAAGAATAGATCTGGCTGTATACTGAGTGTTGAGGAGATGAGGGAAATCACTGACTTGTTTGACTGCCAGCCTTCAAGTTTCTATACTTATAGAAAACTGAAATGCTCCAGCTTTCTCTCTGTTAATCCAAATTCTGTCCACCTTTAAGGTCTTCCTCAATTTCTGATTCCCCCAATGAGATTTCCTTAATTATACCTGCTGGTGAATCTATTTTATTTCTAAATAGTGTAGCACTTATTTAAGTACTCAATGTTGATAGATGTATTTCAATATTTTTCTCTCTAAAAGAAACAAACTACTCGAGGACCAGGCTTCATACCCTTAGAGTGCATCCCTTGAGTATTTCCTACCATAAGTCATGCTTGGTCAACTGATGGTTTCTTTTCTAAACCCTGACAGAAGGAAACACCCTACAGGTTACACTCTCAGTAGAGAGTAACACTCTCAGGGCTGACTCATGGGATCGGGTTACAGGACTTTCAGATTTCCCACTGCAGAACTGAAAATAGAATTAGTACTAAACACTATCAATAAATGGAATATGTACCTGCTACCTTATGTAAGGAAATATATGATGGAAAATGTCCAACGTCCATTCCTCGGAGCAGTGTCATCTTAATGGCCTTGAATTTTTCTCTGTGACTTCCTTGTACCAGAACACTTCTATTCTCTTTTCATTCTAAGTTTCTGTTCTACTAACCCATCTTTTCTTAGTTTTGAGTTTTATGAGAAGCAGATTGGGAGATATGAATGCAAGTAAATAATTTTGTTTGTTTGTAGTGAAAAATAAGGAAACACTGGCAGAGGCATTGGGAAGTAATCTGGGAAAGTAACTGACCAATAACACATTCATGAGTAACCAAGTCACCACTGTGGGCAGGTGGAGAAACTCGAGGCTAAAACAGAAGTGGCCTTTGAGATGTTTGGCAGCTCTAGGATTTTATATCCTAGAGGACATGACCCTGAAACCTCACCAAAGGCTTCCAAAAAATTAAATGAAAGATTCGTTAAGGTATCGCCTATGTATATCATGCTTACCATTAACTAATTTCTGGGAGTCCATGTAAAACACAAGTTTCTGAGCTATCACTCTCCAGCAGTGAGGGACAAATGAGCCAGCACATTTTGGCTGAGTGAAGCTCCTTAAGGACGTTGAATCCCCTGTACTTCTGGCCTGCTCTCAAAGCAGCAAAGTAGAATCTAGAAGCTTTAAAGAGTCTGAAGAAGGAAGGGAGGGAGGGAGGGAGGTAGGGAGGGAGGAAGAAAGGATTGAAGGAAGGAAGGAAAGAAGGAAGGAAGGAAGGGCAAGCAGATGAAGTCTAGAATATGTTACTGATGTGATAAGGGCAAGGAACTTTAGGTGGGGAAAGGGAGCATTTTTCTCAGTCCCTAGCATGAGGGCGGCCATCTAAATCTTATTCCTATTAGTTCTGTCTCTGGAGACCCCTTCACCTAACTGGTGACTAGATCTTGACCACAGATGGTCTTGCCTTTGATCACTTCACTAATGTTAACTTTTGTTTCTGCCCCCTCACCACTTTCACTAGTTTGAGTATATAGCCTCTGTGTCAACCAAAGAAAGATAACCCATAGAAAATATATATTAAGAGATTTATTGCCAGGAAGTGACTATGCCACAGTGGGGAGCTGACCAGGTGAGTCTGACATCTGTAAGACAAGACTTATAGTGTGGAAGCCTTGGAATGAGCTGAAATTTCAGCCTACAAGTACAATTTCTTCTGGAAAGTTTCAGTTCTGTACTAAGGTCTTCCAACTGTTTGAATCAGTCCCCTAACCCCCAGTTTATCTACAGTAATCTCTCTTACTTAAAGGCAACCGATTATGGGCTTTAATCACATCTATAGAATACCTTTACAGAAATACATAGATTACTATATGATTGACTATCTGGGGAATATAGCCCAGCCAAGTACTTAAAGTTAACACAATCCCATCTTAAACATAACTCATAAAATGTGGTATTTTTCAAACCTAATCCTCTGTAGAATGTGAACATTTCTTCCACTTTTTTTTCTAAAAGGGGTGATTTCCAGACTTCAGGGGAATAATTCCCTAGAATAAGAATGTATTATCAAGAAGGCTATACATTTGAGCTGCCTCGTGGAGCAGCCTAGACATTGGAGTCAGATTTGAATTCTGATGGACACACGTAACAGTGTGATTTTGGGTAAATTCATACCACTGATTTCTCATCTTTAAAAAGAGAAACTAATAATTACAATCATACGCACCATATATAGTGGCTGGGAAATTTCATTGAGACAGAGAATTCTTGTTTTCCTGAGAAAGTCTTGGTATATATTTTCAGGACAATTATTAATAACACCCTTTTTGCTCTCCAAAGTGACCTAGTTTGGAAAGAGAAATGAAATAGTCATCTTATTTATATAGCACTCTAAAAACTGGCTATTTTAATGGCAGCTCATCTCTATTGGGTAGCTATAATTTACCTATCTGATTTATTTTATCTAACTCCAGAGGACAGATGGAAGACTGATATTGAAAGTTACAAAATGCCCTCTTAAGCTCAGTAAAGGAAGACATTTTCTAATTTTTGCAATATCTTCTTATGGTCACTCTTCTAATGTTTGCAACACTTCAAGATTTATCTTTTCCAAACGAAATACCCTCAGTGTCTTTAATCTTTTTCCATGTGATGTGGCTTCCAATGCCTAGATAATCCTGATAATTCTCTTTAGAAAAATCCATAGGTTTTGAGTGTCACCCTTAAAATGTGGTGCCAGTGTTTTAAGTCCAAGTATTTTCTATTCAGTTCAGACTATATTCAGTGGGATTGTCGATACACTTTAACTAAGTTTTATCCATGCATCATTTGGGTACATCATTATAAACAGCAATGTGTGAATGTGTTGGCTGCTCTGAGCTTTCAGTCAACTAAATCCCTGGGTCTTTTCAGTAGAAATGTAAAGTCAATCAACGCTGCTTTTTACTTATGCAGCCTCAATACGTTCCAGACTTGCCAAAACTGTACCCTTCACAGTCATAGTGACTAGATTTAATAGCTGCTTATCAATGCTAACCTTTGCTGACCAAGGTCATTAACTGAAACTGTGGAGGGGACAGAGTCAAATGGTAAAATTTATCATTGATCCGCTAATCAACATGTTTTATAAGTAGTTGTTCAATCTTTTATTAATAGGATCATTCAGATTTTGACAACTTGTAAACAAGGATATCATAATTCAAATATCTGAGCAAGATAGAGGTAGAATTTATCTATGCCATGCACCTAATCTGCCATCAATAATGGGTAAAGAAATGTGTGACTTTGAAGTAGACAAAGTTGGGCTGTAACCCAAACTTATTTACATAATAATTATGTGACTTTGGACAAGTCATTTAATCTAAATCTCACGAGTCTCTTCTTTAAGAATGTGGGGTGACTGAGTGCTCAGTCAGTTGGGTGTCAGGTCAGATTATGATCTAGGGATCCTGAGATCAGACCACATAGGCCCATGTCCCATGTCAGGCTCTGTCCTCAGCAGGGTGTCTGTTTCTCCCCCTTCTTCTGATCCTCCTCTACTTGAGCACTCTCTCTTTCTCTCAAATAAATAAATAAAATCTTAAAAAAAAAAACAGAATAAAATATGAATGTAATTATGTATCAGGTAGCACATGAAAAGTATCTAGCACTATGCCTCGTATGTGGTTGACAATAAATATTTAGTAGTAGTTGTTATCATTGCTACTGTTATTACTAGAGTTATTACTTCTGAAGTTGAGAGCAAGCACAGAATTAAGCTCTTGTTCATTTTACAGAACACACAATTGAATTCAAGAAAGGTGAAGGCATTTATCTAACTAAGGACTAAGATTGTTAGGATTTGTTGTGGATGTTTACTGAGAGAAAATGAAAATTATATTCATTGTCTTCATTTTCTTTCATCATGTATTTCTCTGAGGTCAGAAATACATATGTCATCTTCAAGACTCCTCTCAAATTTTTCTTTCAAAATATTTCCCCTCAATTTGCAGGTGAGAGATCCGAAGGCCTCCTGTCTTTTTACAATTTGATTCCTTAACTGCATTTGACATTGCTGAAACCGTCCCACTGTGAGAAACTTTGTTTTTTTTTGTTTGTTTGTTTTGTTTTGTTTTGTTTTGTTTTGTTTTGACATCCTCCTAAGGTCACTACTTCATACTTGTCTGTTTCTATTCCCTTCCTTGGCTTTCGTTCCTGTAGTAAATGTGATTCTTCTTTCCTTAACCATCAGTCTCATCTCACGTTATCTCATTTATTTCCACAGCCCCAGAAACAACGTTGGGTTAGTTATTCATAAATTCATTTCTCTAACCCTAATTTCTTGTGGTAGAGCTATGTTTTGTTCCCTGAAAATCCATGTTCTTTCCTGACATTTCCAGGCTTCCTTTCCATTAGTCAGGGCCATACAACTACTTCTGAACATTGGCTTGGAAGTTTAAAAGGCACATTTCATCTCTCCAGCAAAGCATAAGCAAGAAATTAAGATGCTGAAGTTGTCTCTTACCTTGTCACAGGACTGTTGGAGGCCTTGTGTTCTAAATGGTGAAGTTGTATGATATTGGAGTTTTATCAGCACAAGACCTTGAGCCACAGACAGAGAAGGGTCCCTCACTGATCTATGTTGGGGATGCAATGTGAGTGAGAACTAAACATTTATTATGTTAAATCACTGAAATTTGGTGACTTCTTTTCTTTTTCTTTCTCTTTCTTTTTTCCATTTTCTTTCTTTCCTGTTAGCTTATAGCATAAATGGGTCTATTTTAAGTAAAACACCTTAAAGTTTATTACCTTTGTTTCATCAATACGCTAGAGATTTCTATGCCAATAATCATAAAAAATGACCGTGTCCAAAAAAGATCTACTCAAATATATTTTTACTTGAACATTTCTAATGATTTAGCATGTTCTGTCCTTCTGCAAACTATCTCAGTGATGCCCCTTGTTTCCCCTTACGTCTTCCATCATTCAAAGCAGATGGTAATTAGCTCCAAAGTTGGTTGTTACTTCAGTCTGCTATTTCCCCGCTTCAAACCACAGGTCCTAAAAACATTTTTCTTACTCAATCTACAGTGAAAGACCTCTCAATCGACTCCCATAGTGTAAGCCATGAACACGTTTTTGTTTTTGTTTTCCTTTTTATACTGCAAATGCCTGGCTTAGGTTTTGATGCCAGGCCCACTTTATTTTTTTTAAGATTTTATTTATTTATTTATTTGACAGAGATCACACGTAGGCAGAGAGGCAGGCAGAGAGAGAGGAGGAAACAGGCTCTCCACGGAGCAGAGAGCCCGATGCGGGGCTCGATTCCAGGACCCTGGGATCAAGACCTGAGCCCAAGGCAGAGGCTTTAACCCACTGAGCCGCCCAGGCGCCCTGCCAGGCCCATTTAAAAAAGGCCTCCCAATAAACACCTTGCCAGCCAGCCATCTCTCCCCACTGAGGCCCCTTTGTTTAAGAGATCAAGGTTGATTTAGATAACTGACCATCTGGGCCACTTGTTTTTTTTCTCTAACCTGGGCTTTAAATTACCTCTTGTTATAAATACACCAGTACAGACTGAGCCCATGAAACCCTTAGGCCCCCATCCTCAACCTCAATAAAAGCAGAACCCCAGACCCCTTCTTGCCTCTCCCCCACCCGACTCAATCTTCACAACCTCCTTGTGTGGTCTATGGTGTGTTATGTAATTTCCAAGTCTTATAAGTAATAAATATTTATTTTTTCAAAGCTTCCTGAGGATTGTTCCTGAAGGGCATCTTTCAGTTATAGTAAGAACCGCTAGTGAGGTTCCATCCAGTCACTGGTATGGAAAGAGTCCTTGAACGCTACATCAAAACCTAAAGATGTACTATATGTTGGCTAACTGAACATAACAATAAATGTCTCTGGGGAGCTCACAGAGTGCCCCCTCCCCCGGCAGCATTTTTAGCCAACAGCATTACCATTCATGGGCTGATGAGCAAAAACAAAAACAAAAACAAACAAACCCTACTGCCCTTATATGTTTTATTTCATAAAACTCTACTTACAGATACTATGATTTAATCTGTGAAAATAAATAAAAGGAAACCTCTTTTATAAAGGGGTCAGTGGGCACCTGGGTGGCTCACTGGGTTTAGCCTCTGCCTTCGGTTCAGGTCATGATCTTGTGGTGCTGGGATAGAGCCCATCATTGGGCTCTCTGCTCAGCAGGGAGGGCACCTGCTTCCCCCTCTCTCTCTGCCTACTTGTGATCTCTCTCTCTGTCAAATGAATAAATAAAATATAAAAAAAAAAAAAGAAAAGAAAAGAAAAAAAGAGTCAGGAAGCCAGTAGGGGGAGTTCTCTTGTGCTCGACCATTCCAGAATCCCCGTAGACCTCATACCTTGGAAGAGACATGCATAGTAAATGATACAATTTTAGCTACTTTACTACACCAACATGAGGAAATAAATGTTTTTCTCCTCCCCCATCAACAGCCCAGCCAATGAAAGACTATCATAATTCCACCAATGATAAGCCACTCCAATTCAAGCTCTCTGGGTTGACTCCAGGTTGACTTCAATGGAGGATTTTTTTTTTTTTTAAGATTTTATTTATTTATTTGACAGACAGAGATCACAAGTAGACAAAGAGGCAGGCAGAGAGAGAGGAGGAAGCAGGATCCCCAAGGAGCAGAGAGCCCGATGCGGGGCTGGATCCCAGGACCCTGGGATCATGACCTGAGCCCAAGGCAGAGGCTTTAACCCACGGAGCCACCCAGGCGCCCCTCCAACGGAGTTTTTGATTATAACAGCATTCCCAATGCCTCTGTAAGAGAATATTCCGATCTTTGTTCTCCAGATGTGTCTATGGTTTTGCCATAGCTTGCTTTTCCTAAATTTCAATTATCTGCTTTATCCAAATAAACCCATTTACTAGTTAAATAACTGATGATTTTATTTTTATAATAAATCATGGGGTGCCTAGGCTCAGTGGGTTAAAATGAAATATAAAAAATGCACTGAGGTTTAAGGAGCATAATTTGTTATTGTTATTTTCATTTATATATTTGTTATTTTCATTTACATATCTCTTCCACTTACACTGCACCTAAAACGATGCCTTTAAATGAATGTTTTATGACTGTTGTTTGAACTGAATCGTGAATGTTTGTTACCCTATCCGCATCTCTATTTTCTTTGCCAACTACTCCCCAAACATCTACTTAATGAGTCTTTCAAGAATCCTTGAAATACTGACAACAAGATTACTGGTTTATGAGGTTCAAAATTAATCACTTACTACTTTATTAAAATTCGGCATATTTGCTTATCTCTGGTATTTGATAATGCCTTGAAATATTGACAGTGTATCAGTAATCCTAGACACAAATTATGTTAGTATGTACTTGGCCCTTGAAATCTGAACTCATTAAAGGTGCCTGTTGCTCTCTTACAAACATCTTTCTAATCCTGGGATTTACTTCCTCTTAAGTATTTGGTTTACCTTTCTCATTACGAGGACCATTTTCTTTAAAGGGAAAGAGGATGGAAAAATCAGAGATAAGTAGTGCTGCTTTCTCTATACAATCTTATTTTTTATATGGCTTAAAAGCAATGTTTCCCTTCATATCTTTATTTCCTCTTTTTCTCTTTCTCCTCTCTTACACAGATTCATTGGGCTGTAAAAAGCTTACATTTCTAGCCTGGTAATTTTTATCTCCAGGCATTACACAATGAGGTTTTACCCTCCTCTGAAACAGGTAATCTTCCTTCTACTTCCATTATATGCCTAGTTCATCTAGAGCTCCCTTCCTAAGTGTTTGGTTGCTTTTGAGACAATGTTTATAACTTTACTGTATAAACCAATTGTATGAGGGCACCTGATTTTTGCTAGTTTTAGTGTATTTAGCTTGGTGGTTACTATCCAAACATGACACAGTTGATAATTGGATTTTACACGTGAAAATTTTGGGAAATTGTGTTACATGAATGAGAACTGGCGTGGGAAAGATGCTTTAAAGGAAATATTTCTCCTCGGATTTTAGTGATACATTTTAATTGCAAATCATATAAAAATGTGAAGAAATAAAAAGATATTATTGATATTAACAATTTGGTATACACTTTCTAGGTATTATATGTGAGTAAATGCGTGTGCATTTTTCTGTATTTATATTAATGTACATACATATTTTACACTAGTGACGCTATATATTATCTATATGTTGTAGTGTAGAGTGCTTTTATTTAATAACATAATATATTGCAAATATTATGCATGGTTGACAAAAATATCTATGCCAGCCACTTTTAAAATTATGTTTATTTTTAAATTATCACATAGTAAAATTGACTTTTTGTGTACAAATCCACAATTTTAACACATGCATAGACTTATATAAACCCACAATAACCATGATACAGAACAGTGTCATTATTTATAAGGCTTGCTCATACCACTTATTTTAGTCACATTCTACCCTTATGTCTAACTTCTGGCAAATGCTGATCTGTTTTCTATCCACTACAGTTTTGTATTATCAAGAACATAATTCAAATGAAAACATGCATTATTTTGAGACTAGCTTATTTCACATGACATAATGCCTTTAAGATTCATCCAAGTTAGTGTATGTATCAATTGTTCACTTGTATTACTAAATAGCGTTCCATTGTATGGGTGTGACACAGTTTCTTCATGGGCCTTGCCTTTCTTTTTTGAAGGGTGTGTAGGTTGGTTCCAGTTTTCAGTGATTATGAATAGAGACACCATAGGCATTCATTTGTAAATTTTTCTGTAACCAGAATTAATGGGATAGGATAAATATCCTGGGATAAATATCCAGGCATGCCACTGCTCTGCCTTATGGTAAATGTATGTTTAATTTCATAAGAAACTGACAAACTGCTTTCCAGAGTGGGTGTAACATTTTGCATTCCTATCAGCAACGGATGAGTGTTCCAGTTGCTTTCCATTTTTCTTAACACTTAGTACTACCCACTTTTAAAATTATATTATTTTTATTTTTTAAATTTCAGCTATTCAAATATGTAGAGGTATTTATCATGCTTTTAATTTGGAATTTACCTAATGACTTAAGATGTTGAACATCTTTTAATGTACTTATTCGCTATCCTTATATCCTCTTTGATAAAGTATAGGTTCAGTCTTTTGTCTATTATTTAATTAGGTTATTTGATTTTTTTCTCCTGTTGAATTTTGAAAGTTCTTTATATATTTGGAATATAAGTTATTAGTGAGAGATGTGATTTGTAAATATTTTCTCCCAGTTGGTAGCTTGCCATTTTAGTTCCTTTCTACTCTTTTTCATAGTGAAAAAAAATATTTTATAAGTTTTAAGTTCAATTTACTAATAGTTTCTTTTATGCATTTTGTTTTGGTTTTATGTCTATTATCTCCGTCTAGTCCAGGGAAAGAAGGTTTGCTCTTATGCTTTTCTCTGGATGTTTTATGGTTTTATCTTTTATATTTGGATACATGCTCTATTTTGATTTAATTCTGTAAGAGGAATGAGATTTAGGACGAAGTTTATTTTCTTGCATATGTACATTTGATTTTGTTATATTCATTCGTTGAAATGAATCTTCTCTTGAATTGTTTTTGCAAACTTGTCAAAGGTCAATTGCCCATATTTATGTGTGTTTCAGCTGGGCTCTCTCTCCTGTTTCATTCATCTATATGTCTCTTCAAAAATACCACAGCACCTTGACTACAGTAGCTTAAAATTAAGTCTTAAAATCAAATGGTATAATTTCCCCAAATTTATTGCTCTTTTTCAAGCCTGTTTTAGCTATTCTAGTTCTTTCGAAAGTCCATGTAAAGTTTAGAATTGTTTTTTTGTTGTTGTTGTTTTGTTTTTTAAAGATTTTATTTATTTATTTGACAAAAAGAGAGAGCATAAGCCAAGGAAGAAGCAGCGCAGAGGGAGAAACAGGCTTCCTGCTGAGCGGGGAATAGGACAAGGGGTGTGATCCCATCATGACCTAAGCGGAAGGCAGATGCTTAATCAACTGAGCCGCCCAGGTACCCCTATAACTGGTTTGTTTTTATCAAAGAAACAAATATATATATATATAAATATCTCCTTCTGGTGTTTTAATTATAATTGTGTTAAATTATAGATCAATTTATGGAGAATTGAATTCTTTCACTATGTTCAGTTTTCCAAACCATCAGCAGAGTATCTCCCTCCACGTATTTTAGGTCTTCTTTGGCCATTCAGTATTCAGTTTGGTATCTGGAGGGTTACCTATCTTCTTATTAAATCTTCTAACTCTCTTGTATGCTAATTAGAATTAGATTTATTCATGCACAGCTGTGGGTTATATCAGGTGTTTATTTTTAAGTAATCTCTACACTCAACATGGGGTTGGAACTTCAAAACCAGAAATCAAGATTCACATGTTCCACTATCCCAGATGTTTGTAGACTATGTTACAAGGATGCTTTTCTCAGTTTCTCCCTTTCCAGGATCTCCTTGATAGCAGTTCCCTAGGGATTCTCCTTTCAATACTTCATTTATACCATGTCGCTGCTCATTCTGCAGAAGATCTCATGTCTAGGACCATGGAGCAAGAGGACAGAGAGAGAAAGCCAAAGGGATTCCCCTGACTGTTTAGGAATCAAAACTCTCTGGATCAGAGTGGAAGATTTCCCCTGATGAGAGGTTTTTTTCCTCCTCCCAATGGGCCTCTTTCAAATGACCACAGGATTGCTTGGGAACTGAGATATAAGAGAATGGAAAGAAGTAAAACAAAATGAATAAAAACAGAAACAAGGGATTTCCATATTCTCTTGGATCATTAGAAGTTCTCTTTCCTTCAACTAGATCCAGAACCAGAGGGTTTTCCCTAGACCTCTGTTTGCACCCAGGTTTTAGGCTGCCTGTGATCAGCCTGCAGGATATGAGAGGTGAGTGGAAAAGGTGAACCCCACACCATTTGGGTGGCACCTGAATGAATTCTGGTCTTTTTCAACAATGGCCTACTGCTATTTGCATTTTTGATTTCTTAAGTCACTCCCCCATGCATTCTGTACAAATTTCATAGTTGTGTGAAAAGGGAAAGATAGAGTGTGCTTACTCCCTCTTTCCAGGTACCGGAACTCCCCATTCTTCATTTCTAATAACTGAATAATATTGTGCTATATGGATTTGCCATATTTGTATAGTCTCAGATTGGTAGCAATTAAATTTATTCCCAAAATTTTGCTATTTTAAATATTCCTACAGGGAAGTGAAACCCATCTTTGTGCAAATATGTGCTTATTACGCCATTTTTAGGACAAATCACTGGAAGACTTTCTAACTCTATGTATATGTCCTTTTAATTGTACATAGGCATTGCCAATTGTTAACAACACAGGTTGAATAGATTGATTCTTACACCAAGACTGTTCATTTCCTGCCTTTGCCTCCAGTGGGTACTGTTATTTACTTTAATATTTTTTACTTTTATAGGAGAAAAATATTAGTTTTTATTTTTAAACGTTTGGTCATGAATATTAAACATTCTTTTTAAATTTTATAGGATATTTTCTTTTATTTCTGTGAGCTTACTATGCTTTTTTCCTTTAAGCATTATTAGTATATTAGCCTTTTTATACAGATTTGTAATGAGTTTCTTACAATTATTGAGAAATACATACTTAATTTATGCTCCGTGTGCTGTAAATATTTCTCCCCAAATTATATTTGTTTTGAAAATGATTTAAAAATTCTATAAAAATATGACAGACATATTGGCTAAGTAACTTTTTAAAATATCTAAATTTCAATTAAAAAATGTAAAATAAGGATTTCACAACACCCGACTTAAGTTTAATTCTAGGAAAGCTACTCCATTTAAATTATAAGAAAATATCTTTCTAATATATTTGTTATTTTTGTCATTACATAGAAATCTTTAATATACCAGAAAATTATTATAAATGCTATATTATAATCATCTGAGTTACAACAACTTTAAAAATGCAATATGCAGACATACTCATACTAGCATCTAAATTATTCTGAAAAAAGAATGTTTAGCTTCAAGAAGTTTTTGTTGGTAACTAATATGATAATTTAGTTTTCCTTCTTTCAATCTTATAAAACTAGTAATTTGAACTAGGAGAGTTTTAAATATAGAAATATCTTCTTGAGGCACCTAGGTAGGTAGCTCAGTAGGTTAAGTGTCTTACTCTTGATTTCGGCTCAGGTCATGATCTCAAGCTCCTGAGACTGAACCCTGGGTTGGTGCCAGTTTCAGTGGGGAGTCTACTTGAGATTTTCTCTCTCTCTATTTTTCTCTCACTCCTTCCCTCTAGCCCTCCCCCAACCTGTTACCACACAAATGTTCTTTACCTTGCTCTCTAATATAAATAAATAGGGTTATCTGGGTAGCTCAGTTGGTTAAGTGGCCATCTTTGGCTCAGGTCATGATCCTGGGATCCTGAGATCCTGGGATTGAGCCCTACATCGGGCTCCCTGCTCAGCGGAGAGCCTGCTTCTCCCTCTCCCTCTGCCTGCCAATCTGCCTACTTGTGCCCCCCACCTCTCTCTCTATCAAATAAATAAATAAAATCTTTAAAATAAATAAATAAATAAATCTTTTTTTAAAGAAATATCCTCTGAAATTTAGACTTTTGCCACATATACTATTATTCTAAAAATGTCTGAGTTTGACACTGTATGATAACTAACTAGAATTTAAATAAAAACTTAATAAAATAAAATAAAATAAATTCCTGAGTTTGAATTTGCAATATTTTACGCAAAATTTTGCATCTTTATTTCTTAAGTGATATCTGCTGATGACTCTAGTCTCCAGATCACGCTTAGAGCTCTCTCAGTGTCTTGGAAGTAAAGCAGTGCAAGTCCCAAAGCAAGAGGACTGATGACCTTTAGAGCAAGGTGGATCGGGCTCTTGCCTATCACTCTTTCAGCCAGAGCTTCTCTACACATCCAGTCTGCGAATGGGTATGATAATGTACTAAATGAGATACAGCAGTGTATCTAATTGCATGACGTAAATAAAACCTAATGTGGGTAATCATGGGAGTAAAGGATCAGTGTGGAGTGAAGTGGTTATGGCCTGAGAAGATGGGGAAGAAAGGCAGGAGTGTATTTGCAATTCCCATGTAAATTCAGGATTACTGATTCTCATCGTTCTATGAGGCACTTACAGATAGACACACGCACATGTCCATACAGCTGCTAAACCCAGATTTCTGGTACCAGTTGGAGTTCTCTTTCTACTGTATTATGTAATTTGGCTAGTTTTACCAGTGTTTATGGTGAAATCTGTGTCTGTGCAAGAGTGTGTATATTTGTATGTGAGGAGGAGACATGTGTGTAGCTAAGAGCTACACTTCCCCATAAAGGAGTTAAAGAATTGGTAGAATTCAGAGATTCAAACTTAAGGATAAGTTTAAAGTAAACTTACTTTTAACGTTCTGTTACTCTTCTTAAATGCATAAGAAAAAAAAAAACTGGAAAACTGAGGAGTCTTCTTTAATCCTACAGACAACTTTTGCAACCTAATTAGTTACTACCACTAAGTGTCCAAGAGAAGTTTTCCAAACCTATAGTTAGTATTTCATGTGTAATGGTCACACAGTTGTCCTGGGTTAAAGACAGAGGTGTGATCTTCATTTTTATATGATTTTTTACACTAAAAATATCCTACTCTCTACCTCCCTACCAGCTCACTTCTCTGGCATTCAGAAACTTCTAATGGGTGTCACGTTTCTACATGCCTCAGACTGCAAGACAGGCTCCTCACGTTTTGGCTGTGGGGACAGTTTTTGGTTTTGGTTCTATTTTTTTAACGTTTGTACGGCAGCAAGTAATTGCTTTCTTCCAGTAATGCTATAAAGTTTGCAATAGTTCACCTAATTGCACAATTAGGCACATTCGAGTTGGCAGTTTATTTCTTGACATACACTTTCCCCAAACTTCCACAGTAAACTGTAGAGAAAAATACCAGCTTAGCTTTGGGTTTGGAAATTCAACTGCCAAATGCCAGGGCTCTGATGCCAGGACATTCAGCCAATCCCAAGCTCAGTTTGGCTTTATATCCTGGTCTGGGGAGGGGATCATGAAATGCACCCGATGTATTTTCAGCTGAGCCTTCTTGTTTTCTCAATGTATTTTCAGGCTGATCTGATTTACTCTTGAAAAAAAAAAAAAATATATATATATATATATATATATATATTCATAGATGGTCTTTAAAGTGACACAGAAAATAAAAACCAGAAGAGATTTCCCCTTTGGAATTCTCTATGTCAAGGGAAATTTTCCTATGGTATTGCTAACGGTTGTTCTCTGGTGACTAAAAATAAATGTACATAAAAGAGTAACAAATTAGCAAATATCACTAGGGAGAAATTTATCTGGAGCCTCTTCATCACAGAGTTACTGTTCTTCTGGAGTCAAAGATTTTGCACTTTCCTTTCATTTTCTGACATTCCTGATCACACAGCCTCTAGCTTCAACTAAAACCAGGCTTTGACTTAAAAAAACAGTGGCATTACCTATAATGTTGGAATAAAAAAAAATGTTTTTTTACTGAAAATATTCTGTAGCAAGCCATGGCAATTATTACTATGTTTATTTTACCCTTGAGAAAAATGTAACCAAATTAACCTAAGTAATGTCTTGGAAATTACTCATATCTGAGTGCTGCTTTGTTCCGGATATTCCTCTGAAGCCTTCAATAACTTCTTCCATTCATAGTTGGGTTGAGACTGACTTCGAAGAAAAGTCAAATTTCAATCTTGCACACTGAATTCAAAACCATATTGAAAACAAATGTGACCATTTGCTAGAATAACAACCTGGTGTTATTTTTTCCATATGCATTTTCCTCTTTAATTTTCCCCTATTCTTCTATCCCTAAAGCCTGAAGTTCACCACGTCTGACTTTATTAAGCATATAAAAAGACTGCTTAGGTTTTCTGAAATGAAAACTTAGAAAATTGTACAGGTGGCTCAGAAGATGCCAGAAACATAACAATGTAGGGCTGGTCCAAGAATCAGGAGGATTGACTTCTGTGAGGTGAAAGCTCTATGAAATGTCATTATTTTTCTTTCAGAAACATAATGAAGCATATGTGATATGTGAAAATAATTTATTTCCTTCTGATCATTTTGTGTATCAGCAGAGGCGACTATAAATTTAGGAAGCGAACTTTTAGCACTGTTGTTAAATTCTTCAGTATTGACCTTCCAACAGCCACAGTTTTTTCTTCTTGGAGCCCTTGCTACCTTACCTCAAGTTTCACAGAAATGTCCTTGTTCTCATGTGGCTTTGAAACCTAAGTGAGGAGTAAGCCAGTTTTCGCAAACATATTTGCTGACCCTTAAGATGTATGCATAATAACTCTGAATGTCATGAAAATCCTCCAAGAGAGGAAGGAGTGAAAATTGCCAGTGGAGTGAACACTGAGTAATTCCTATAGAACAGGCTTCACTAGTCTGTGGTTACAGATAATGTCATTTTCACGTCTTCTGAAAGACCACATTTTTGTAATTAGCGCTTCACATTTTAAATGACTGGAAAGTAGGTTTTTCTAGAAGGTCTTAACAATTATTTTAGGATGTTCCTTACTTGCTCTCACAGACTGGTCTATCAGCTGAAATCCATCCTTGGCATCCAGTATATTTTTCCTCATTTTCTGATCTTACTTGGTCCACCCACTGCTCAAGAAAGTCCATGCTAATAATAATAATAATAATAATCATCATCATCTAAAAAGAATGTTCATGCTAAAGGTACCAACCCAGGTGCTTCCATCAAATTCTGTCCTGAGCCTGACAAAACATTTTTCATTCCGTGCAAACATAGGGAAAGAGCATCCTCTCCAGTTGTGTGTTATATTTTGTTACCTGTGACTTGAAGCTGGTCCCATTCTCTCCCAGAGAGTTTCAAAATCCTTCTTAAATAGTTTTATAAAATGTCCCAGCTCCTAAGCCTAGAGGGAGGGTCAATGGAAAGTACTTTAAACATAAACATAATGTTGAGTTAAAAATGTTTAAAAGGTCCCCAAATATACTATTTTATTACATTAAAATCACTCAAAGCAAGATTACATATGCTTATGAAAATGTAATTATTTTACTTATATAGAAAATATAAAGTAGACTGTAAGTAAAAACCAAACTCATGAGATAGGTGCCTTTCAGAAGTGGTGGAGAAGAATGTGTCTGAGGATTATAGGCAGATACGACAGTTACTTCATCTCTATTGCTTTATTCCTTAAAACAACACCAGTAGTGACATCTTTGAACTGATATGTCCAATCCTAAGAATAGCTCATTCAAATTTGTTTGCAGGAAAGCAATATGACTTAGTGGGCTCTGAAGATGAAGCACTTGGGGCTTCCATGTCACCTTGACCATTCAGCAGCTATGTGATTTTGAATTAAGAGTTTAACCGCTCTGTGCCTAAAAGTATCAAACAGAGACCATAATACCTACTTCATAGGTACCATGAGCCCACCAAACATACATGTTAAAAAATGAGGAAATAACAGAAGTCCCTTGTACCAGAGTGCTTTTTAAAGATGGTAAAATAATTTGCTCGCAAGATGCATAGACCAGTAGCCTTCTCTCTTAAGAGAATATAGTGGATTTTAGCTAGATGCAACTTCTGCGCTTTGAAGATGAAATATTTGAGTTGAAATTCAGCTCTTCAGAGAGAAAATATAAAGCATTGATAAAGAAATACTTGTTGAGGTTTTTCAGCATCAACAAGAATCGGGATAGGCAGTGGATATGATAAGCATATCATTCTCATGAAATTTTCTTTTGAATCATGCCCATTTAAGCGCATGTTTCCTGGGGTGCCTGGGTGGTTCAATGGATTAAAGCCTTTGCCTTCGGCTCTGGTCATGATCCCGGGGTCCTGGGATCAAGTCCTGCACCGGGCTTTCTGCTCAGCGGGGCACCTGTTTCCCCCTCTTTCTCTCTGCTTGCCTCTCTGCCTACTTGTGATCTGTCTGTCAAATAAATAAATAAAATCTTAAAAAAAAAAAAAGAGCATGTTTCCTTCCTTTTTATATGTCTGACTTGTCCCCAAGGACACTCTTACCTGTGTCACCAAGCTCAACCACTCACTCTTTGCACTCTCCTTAAAGCAAACACATATATATTCACAAAAGGATGGTCTACTTGGGATCATGATTTATGACCTCATGTTAAACAAATTCGGGTGGACCATATTGTATCAAAAAACATGGACAGTAGATAACAGAAAGGGTAGCTATATACTAATTAAAAGTCACTCTTCCATTAGAGAAATATGGATGAACTTGGATAAATCATATATTATTCATATTTGGGATTTTGGAGGCCTCCCAGTGTATCAATCATACAGAGCAGTGTTATCAAGAAGCCCACTAGTCAGCTTAAGACAACTAATCAGTAATTTCTTACTAATCTGAAACACCTGTGTTGTTATTTCTAGCAACTCAAATTAACTGAAATTTTAAAGATGGATAGATCATGTTGGGAGTAAGTGTGGGGTGGGGGCTGGGGAGAGGAAGAAAAAAATAGTCTTTAGGACTTAGGTAATAGAGATATGTGCAAGTTTTGGGAAATTAATTTCAGCCTGGGACTGAATAAAAAACTGACAAGGAATATAAGTTTAAAATGTTTTGTAGGAACAACATATGCAAATCAGTGTAGGACAGTGTGCAAGGTAAGATATCATAGATAATAAACTTCAGGTCTGATTTCTTAGGCACTAAGAAAAACAGCAAAATTAGAGGTCTATACTGGGGTCCCCAGATATGGAAGCAAAATAACCCCCAAGGTTGTTAAATCTACATGAATTAATTTCTCTTAAACTATGCAGAAATCCTTAGGAGACTGGATGTTTCACCAACCAAAACTATGAAATGAGCACAGTAAACTCTGGCCAAGTTAATTGGCTAATATTTTGAAGTGAGAATGTGTCAAAGAAAGGGAGTAAATGTGTGTAGTTTCAAAAAGAAAAAAAATTGATCCATTGAGGAAGAATTTGGCAGCTTTTATTGTCATTTTGAAAGGAAGATATTTCCATCCATGAAAAGGACATTTGGTAGGCTGGGGACTGTGTGAGCTATTCCGTAAATTACTCCAAAAGATTTTGTTGTTGTTGTTGTTGTTGTTGTTTGTTTTTTGTTTTTTTCTTTTTGCCACAAGGAGGGCAGTGCTTTGGATGGCAACTTATTGGAAAGATATAGTTAATAAGAGGGTATATTTTAAGGCAAAAAAGTTCTATGGTCCTTCTTCTATACTTAGTATTGGCGAAATAAGTCAGAAATTACTAAAAAGTATAATGAAATTAATCCCATCTATGTATGCCACCATCCAGAGATAATTACTGTTCACATTTGTTTTATCTTTTCAGTTGTTTTATTATATATGTGTGCTTAGTATCATAAATATTTTAACTAAGAAAGCTATATTGTATCTAGTTGTATGCCATGCTTTTTAACTTAGCACTAATGTTTTTTTTCCTAAAAATATTTCCTAAAATGTTACAAAAATAAAGTATAATGAGCTCCCATTTTCTGATTTCAAAACTTCAACAATAATCGGCCTAAACATGTTTTACCCACATCCCCACCTGCTCACCTCCATCCCCAGCACTGAGTCATTGTAAATAATTTCCAGATATTATAGTTGACCCTTGAAAAATACAGCAGTTAGCATAGCAGCACCCTTCACCCATCCCCATAATATGGAAAATCCATGTATAACTTTGGTGCCCTCCCGCCAAATTTAACTCCTAATAGCCTACTGTTGACCAGAAGCCCTACCAATAACATAAACAGTTCACAAGTATTTTATATGTTATATGTATTTCATATACTGTATTTTACACTAAAGTAAGTTAGAGAAAAGAAAGTCCTATTAAAATTACAGGGAAGAGAAAATACATTTACAATAGTGTTCCGTATTTATTAAAAAAATCCACATCTAAAATGGACCTGTGCAGTTCAAACTCATGTTGTTCAAGCGTCAACTGTGTATTAATTTATCTGCAAATATCTCTAAAGATATGGATTCTCTTTTAAAGACATACCAATAGTACCATCGCATTAGCAAGTTAATTAAAATTCCATAATGTTATCAGGGGTGCCTGGGTGGCTCAATCGGTTAAGTGTCCCACTCTTGGTTTTGGCTTAGGTCATGATCTCAGGGTCTGAGATCAAGCCTGTGTCAGTGTCAGGCTCCACTCTGGGCATGGAACCTGCTTAAGATTCTCTCTCCCCCCTGTCCCCTCAGCCCATCTCAGGGCCACCCACACATTCTCATAAAAAAAAAAAAAATCCATAATCTAATCAAATATCATCCAGTAATTGAATCCCTCTGCTTACTGTATCAATATTTTCTTTTTGTCTTTATTTGCATAATAATCTAAATAAGTTTCATGCTGGAAAATATATCTGTTAAATTATTATTAATCTGTTGGTTTGTACTCTCTCATTCTGTTTTCTTGCTTTGCAATTCATTTGCTGGTTATATCACTGTGGTGTCATTCAGTGTGTTCCTCTGGCCTTGTGTTTCCAATAAATTAGAATTCAAATCTAAAGAAGCATCGGGTTCAGATTCAGCTGTACAATATTTCACTGTATAAAGGCTTTATGTACATTTTTATCAATAAGTATTTTAATATTTTACAGTTTTCTGTTAATATAAACAACACTGTAGTGAAATCCCTTATGCATATATCTTTCCATATCTGTCTGATTACTTAAGATAACATTGGTAGAAGTTCTATTATATAATCAGAATTTTTAGTATTTGTTGGAGCATATTATCAAATTGGGATTCAGAAAAATGATGGTGCTGAGGTGCCTCGGTGGCTCAATCAGTTCAGTGTCTGCCTTTGACTCAAATCATGATCTTGGGGTCCTGGGATGGAGCCTTAAGTTGGGCTTCCTATTCAGCTGGAAGCCTGCTTCTCCCTCTCCCTGCTTGTGTGCTCTCTCTCACGCTCACTCTCTCTCTCTTTCAAGTAAATAAATAAAATCTTTGGGGAAAAAATTATGGTACTTTTGAATCACCTTTGACATATCTGAAGGTGCATTTCTGCACATTATTTTAAAAAATTATTTATGGATTTTGTAAGATATTGTCAGACAGAGCCTTTTTCTTTTATTAACTTGCATTTTTGTTATTGGTGAGTGTGACAAAATTTCATTATGATTATAATGTAATATAAAAGCTAAAATATTGATATTGTGATTCCTGTGTCTGCCTCTTGTATAATGATTAGTATGAATTGATCACTGGCAGTCTGATGAAATGCTAACTTGGGGGTGGGAGGTCTGGATCCTGTAGACTTAAGATCAGGTTCTGATGAATAGTGACTTGATTACATTACATTTACTGGCATCCTTGGTCTCCTCTCTTACTTTAGCATTAACACTACTGGAATCAAATAACAAAAGTGAGGTTTGATAATGTATAGATAATATGGAATGTATTTCATTCTATAAATTCAAAGTGATAGAAAGAATGCAAAGCCTAGAATTTTTTTTCTAGGCCTATCATTATATATATTTTTTCGATTCTTATTAAACAGAGATCTCAGAGCCTTTTGAATTTTCATTATCCTTGAAAATTGTTCAAATGCTTCAATTGGAATACAATTTTTTTTTTTTAACCTGGGATTGTGCTTTGTGCCTGAGAGATAATGTCTTCCTGCATTAATTCCCATGCAGCTGGAGTGGTCTTGAGTATAGTTTTAGAAAGTGATCATTCTCATTCTTACAGGAAAGTTCTGTAGCAGTGCATCTTTCCTTGTTGAATTTCATATTCCTTGGCAGCCTGTGGGGATGTTGTCAGGATAATATATGAGCTATTTCATATTATCACCTTGGGAGTTTTGCTATTCTTTTGGTATTTTTCTGACAAATTAGCAGTTAACATAAGACAGTGGCACAACCTACAGGGAATTTTTCTGTTTTTATTTCCATAGTAACTTGGAAATCAATTGAAAAATTATTTTAGAAAATGAAATGTTTTTCTTTTATTAATCCACAGGTTCCATGTTTATCAAGTAAGCTTTGTACTGAGGTAAACGCAACGTGTATGAAAAAGCTCAGTATAAGAAGATATGCACATGGCGCCACATCTACCCAATAAATCATAATATTCTTTCTGTGGGCCAGAAGAGCAGTGCAGTGTTAGTCTTGTGTTTTGTAGGCAAAGGAATGTTAGTCACTGTTACAGCTTGAATTGTTTCCCCCTCCCCTGAACAAAGACATCTTGAAATCCTAATCCTCAATCCTTATGTTTGTGACCTTGTTTGGAGATAAAATCTTTGCAGATTTAAAAAATTTAAAATGAGAACATTAGGGTGTACTCTAAAACAATATGACCGATATTCTTATGAAAATGGGGAAATGTGGACACAAACATAGACACACAGGGAAACCATCTTGTGAAGATAGAGATGCAGATAAGAGGGAAGAAGGAAGCCACATGAACCGTAATCCCACTGCCACAAACCAGGGAATGCCTGAGGCTTCCGGAAGCTCTGAGGAGCAAGGAAGCAACCTTTCCAGGAAGCTCCAAGGGCACAGGCCCTGCCAATACCTCAATTTTGAACTTTTACCCTGCAGATCTGTGACATCATAAATTTCTATTGTCTTAAATCATCCAATTTGTGGTACTTAGACCCAGCAGTTTAATAAAGTGACTATTTTGGGGAACACAGAGATCACAGGGAATGGTATAGAAGAGGCAAGGATTTGTGGATTGATTTTAAATAGAATACATAGTGACCTAAAGTCCCTTTCTTCAGGAAATACTCATTTTTTTTTAAGACTGTATTTATTTTGAGAGAGAGAGAGAAAGAGAGCATGAGCTTGGTGGGGAGGAGCAAAGGGGGAAGGAAAGAAGCAGATTCCCCACTAAGCAAGGAGCCAGCTGCAGGGCTCTGTATCCCAGGACCCCAAGGACATTACATGAGCTGAAGGTAGACACTTAACTGATTGAACCACCCCCAGGAAGTACACTTTGATTATTGCTAGAATAGTGTAGGGGCACACCCTATAAATCTGTGTGGCATATTATAAGTTCCCTGTTATAAATACATGAATATTTACTGCAACCATTTAACTAATATTTTTGCTATTCATCTGTGTTCCACTATGAATTCTTTGAGAATAAGGATTAATTTTTCTTTATTTCTCCTTGAACGTCCCTGTTGATGTGAAGAGCAATGCCTTTCATGAGTAGTATCTTCAAATAAGATACACCTTCCAATTTCCCTACTTACAATGTGTGTACACACATGTACACATACATGCATGCATGCATGAAATTATGTACCCAGAATGACATCAGGTAAACCAAAGAATATGCATATAGGTAAAATCTGCTTTCCATATAATTGCCAACTTGTTGAAATCATGTCTCCAAGAACATGTGAAAATTCCATAATATTAACCAGTAAAATGTTTTTTACTGGTTAAACCACTGTAAGGTAACTTGAACGATCACCTAAAAAATACTTCTCAGGAGATAAAACTCACAGAATATCTATGAGTTAATAACTAAATAAGCAAATAAAAGTATTGGTATTCAGTTATATTATTATCAGAAGCTTGAAACCTACTTTTTTATTCTGAATAGAAAAGTGAAAAAAAGGACATTCTGGGAGCATGAACAGTCATTCCATTATAAATCTCACATTTGAAAAATTGGATTATTCTTTCTAAGAAGTTACTTACTTCTATGATCATGTTAATTCACATATAAACCTCTGGTATCATACAAGAATACTGTACTTTCCACATTTTTTTATTTTGTAAGGTTAATAAGGTTTCTCTTAAGGGTTCCCTCACTGAGCTCTCTGTCTTTCCTATATTTTATTGTCACTGCTGTGCATGGATTCAATTAACAGTAGATAATAGGTCCATAAAACAGCATGAAGACAGCTGTGTATTTCAGCCTTTTATTTTCGCTAATAAAGCTTTCACGTTTGAACTTTTCATTTTTCTGCATTAACAAATAAATAAAAAAATAAGAATTAACTGACTTTCTGTGACATTGGAATAAGATGGAGGACAACTTTAGAAATAAAAGCACAACATCTTAAAAGCTGGATAACTAATGACAATTGTTACTGCCTTGTTAAAACAGAGCTTCATGTTGTTGCCTGTTGCTGAACTCTTTATTTTGAACTAACCTTTGAGGGGACAGAGGTAATTCAGTCTTTGGCTGTAAGTACCAGAAAGTAAGTGCTTAATCTGGAACTCTGGGTACTGACATCCTGATAGTTACAGAGCGATGTCTGGCAGCTGGTGATCATGAGACAGTCGTCAGTGGGACCCACAAGCCCTGCAAGTTCATCGGGAATAGTTACTGAGGTCAGTGAGACAGGAGCTAGACTTGGCTCCCAGAAGTAGCTGTCATCAACACAGAAAAACCAAAAGCAACCACTTCCACCAAATCTCTTATCACAAATTTCTTTCAACTCCAGTGATATAGTCTATCTCAGAATTTGCAGTGACACAGGAGTTCGGTGTATTGATGGCATGCCATTCCTTTTCTTCAAAACCAAAGTTCTCTGCAGCTGCCAAGTTGTCCTTAGAGACAAGCTATAGTCTTCAGTGTGTTTTTATTGCTTTCCTATATGATCATACTGTGAGTGTTCATGTTTAACAGTAATGAGTGGTGATAAATCATAGTGAAATGACCCTGTCCCTAGTGTTCTTTATATGACTGTAAACTTCCACTGATAATAGTAAATCATTCATTTAATGACTCCTCCCTGTCTTTTCTGCCACGTTTATAGTGCTGCTTTTTTTTTTTTTTTAACTTTTCGGTTTTTATTTTGAATGTCACTGTTAGCTCTTAGAGAAACAAATGTAAATGAAACAAAAGTAATTCTTAGATAAGATGAGGAACATGATTAGAATCTGGTTTATATTATCGATCTCTATATTTTTCAAGGTCCTTGCCCTCATAGTAGCATCATTCATTGTCACAGACAACAGAGTTGATTCTTCATGGATTAGTGCTGGCCAAACCCCAGGAAGGATTAGTTCCACCAGATTAGCATGTTTTCAGCTTGTGAAGCCAACCTGAACATCACAGGCAATGTCAAGGAGTTCCTACAGTCCTTGGATGCATCTTTCCTGTGCAGAAATGCCAAGACAGCTTCCAGAATAAGGTAGACATATTCTTTAGAGGCAAAGGTAAGCACATATTGGCAAACCCCGGGCACATTTGAAATGAAAAACAAGTTGGGGATTTCACTTGGAATTCCTGCAAATGGTTTCATTAGCGAACTGCTTCATTAAGAAATATTTGCAGGTAGAAACTACATAAGTGTCCTCAATAGGATATGGGAGACATAAATGATACAGTCACATGATGGAAAATAATAAACGGAAGGAATTAAGTGCTTCCACATAATGATGTAAAGATAAAATATAGCATTAATTACACAAAACAAAGCATGAAATGATCTGTATAATATGGTTTTGTGCCAATAAACTTGAAGAATGATTGATAGAAACCTGAGAATTTGTATGCTAGCATATACATTTATTTACTTATTAGCTAATCAGTTTTTCCTAGCGAGGAATGGGTCAAAAGAACCTGCTAACAATGACTGGCTTCGGAAAGGAAGGAAGGAAGTATACTTAAAAAAATGTTATCTTCGGGGTGCCTGGGTGGCTCAGTGGGTTATAGCCTCTGCCTTCGGCTCAGGTCATGATTCCAGGGTCCTGGGATCCAGTCCCACATTGGCCTCTCTTCTCGGCAGGGAGCCTGCTTCCCCTCTCCTCTCTCTTTGCCTGTCTTTCTGCCTACTTGTGATCTCTGTCTGTCAAATAAATAAATAAAATCTTAAGAAAAATGTTATTTTCTGTATCGCTTTTGCATTCTATACATGAACATGAGTTTATTTTCCCTTTCTTTTTGTAAAACCACGACACTATTTGGGGAGCTATTGGCAGGTCTGTGGCCTTCTTAACTCCATATGTAAAATAACAACACATTAACAACAGCAAATTTTATAAAGTTATATAGCTAGAAATTACTCATCTCTGGAAAAAAATTCAGAGTCCACCAGTATTATGAAGTACTTTTATACATAAGCAATTTGAGTGACAATAACAACTGAATAGAATTCAACTTCACATTAGGAGTCAAACGTTGTATTTCTGCTTACATTCTGAAGTTGTTTTGTTAGATTTTCAAAATATTGCAGAGAATAATGATTAAAATTCATAGTCACAAAGAGAATAGAACTGCACTTTAGGAGGTGAAACTTAGTGATTAACCATAGACCAAAAAAAAAAGAAAAAAAGAAAGAAAAGAAGTATTAAAACTTAAGCCATGTGTATTAGAAAAACTTTCTTAGTGGAAGAATTAGTCATTTTAATCACTGCATATAAGCAGCATGAAAGTTCAGTTCAGTTCAGCATTTTCGTTCAGTTACTGCCATTTCTTTACTGCTTAGACACTGCCTGCCAATTGTTAGATTTTCAGTAGATACTGGTGAACAAATGATTAAATAAATCAATGAATTGTGTAAGCATTATGAAGGATAGCTTAGTGTCACTCTTTGCCTTGGCAACTTGAGACAATGAAAATTTAATAATTGCATTCTTCATAAACTACTTTACACGGAGAAGTGTACCAGTGACCAAATAAAAATTAATTGCACATATGTATGAAATGTGCATTTGAAATTCAATTGATTTTATTTTACTGATGCTAGGAATTAATAATGTTAATTATCATAGAATGAATGACTACTCAGAGTTTAAAATCACACTTTGTTATAGATATATTGAAATATAATTTGAGCATGTCTATAGTGCCTATTTCAGGTGCATGTGAAATGTTAAAAACAAAACCAAAAACCTTGAACCCAGGGTCCTATGTTGGTTCAAGGATTTAGTGCAACAGATTAAATAATTGTGTACTGCCAGTAATACCTACAATCCTCCCCCTTCATCCAGCCATAGCAGAGGCTGAAGAAAGTAGTCCAACTCCAACACTCAAAATGATTGAAGGAAAAAAAATATATATATGTATATACATATAAGATTTATTTCTAAATCCGGGGCAGCATTCCAGCGCCAAATCACTAGTCATCCCTAGAAATTATAACTGCCTCCATAAGGACAGATACTACAATGTCCATCACACCAAAAACAATGTATATGTGAGAATATGTCAGGATAGTATGAGCTATACAGGTGATTGTGTAGAAAATTGAATCACTGAAACTGTTAAAATAATGTTGCCAGTAACTTGAATTTCCTTGAAAAGACAAGAGCAAATCTAAGCAAACACACCCAAAGTCTAATGTAAAAACAGGGAAATTCCAGATTTGTTAGGTTTGTTGTGTACTCAAAAATATCACCTAATACATTTCCACAAGTTAAGTCCTTGGTATCTAAAATTCAAGACACCCAATGTTTGCTAGAGCCCTGCATTCTTATTTTTCTGCTGAGAAAAATATCAACCTCTTCTGGGAAGCAGTTTATCCAAATTGATTGGGCAAGAAAAATGAGGTGTTTTTTGGAGAAACTGAACAAATCATGGAGCACAGCTGTTTTCTCTTTGCTGAGACAAATGGTCCCTGGCGTACCTGTTCCTCAGGACCCCATGATGTGTAATTTTAGCACTTTGCTTAATCCAAATCCAAGGATGGACTTTCTGCGAAGTCTTTTAATTTCCAAAGAGAATGGCTGGCTTTTTGGAAAGTCAGATGTTTTGAGTTGTTTTATTTTAGCTCTTAAGTATTTGGTGAGCTCCACGTATATCCAAAGTGTGGACCGGAATAGGCAGCTACATCATCAATGGTTCTCTGCAACCCCAGTGTAATAGCTCTGAGAGTACTGTGTGATTTCCTTCTCTAGAACTCAAAAAGGTTGAAATATACCCCAAAGTTCTGAAAACAGCTGAAGTGCTTTTTGGCCTATACTTGCGTAAAATTTCATTTCAAACAATGGTACTTACGCGTGGCATAGAGTTGTTCTGGAGCTTATTAAAGAGAATACAGAAGAAAAAATAACAGAAAAGTTGTGACAATTAGAAGCATATGAAGCCTCTAGAGTCAATGCTTCTTCAACTATATCTGGTAAAGAACCACTTTAAAAAATTCTAATTCATTATGGATTTATTTTTGTAAAATGCAACAAAATGAATTGTCAGAAAAATTAAATATAAAAAATACAAAATACAAGTCCATTGATCATGTACTTGAATGTCATAGCAATGTAAAATCGCTGTGGGTTCTTAAAAACACTATTTCTGCATTTCAGAAAGAATACACATTCTACAAATGGACGGCGTTCTCCAAACCAAGCCACATTTTGAGTAGTTCTCCTTTATGTTGACGTAAGAACCTTTGAAGTCTTATGTATAAAGAAAATCATATCTTAAAGTTCACCTTGAACATCTGTAAAAATATGGTTTCAACAGGTGATCTTTTCTACCTCTAAGATTCTGTGACTACTACAGTAGTCATCAGAGTTAAAGGGACGTTTAAAGCAGAGCTAAAGAAAACAATATTTGATGTTTGATAGCAGCAAAAAAAACGTTTTATTACTAGCAATAACTTACATTTCATCTCTGGAATCTAGAGGCTGTATAACTAAACTGTTTTTTCTAAAGGCTTTTAAAAAATCCAAACTACATAAATCTTCCCCAAATGCGCAAACTCTGAAACTATCAAAATTGTAGGTTTCATGTGTAACTGAAATTAACATCATTGCTTTCTTTTGAGATTTGCATTTAATTGCAAACTGATCTGGTAACTGTGGAATTTTTTCCTAGTAAATCTCTATCTCCAGACATCAAAGTATTTAATGTTCTGCTGTTAGCAACAGAATATTAAATTTATGAGGCCAGAGAATTTAGATTTACATTTAAACACATTGTCTTAAAATAACTATATTCCAGTGTTTGAGGAGTTAAAGAATGAAGAGAAAAAATCAGCTTCCTTTTTTTAGATTATAAGAGTTCAAATACAGAAATGAGAGGACCAAAGAATAGAGTGTGCATTAAGAGGTAAACAACTAGTTATTTATGAACAGTTAGTTACCTACACCTATAGAGACTGGGTTTAAAAAGTAACCCTGGGACGCCTGGGTGGCTCAATTGGTTAAGCAGCTGCCTTCGGCTCAGGTCATGATCCCAGCGTCCTGGGATCGAGTCCCACATCGGGCTCCTTGCTCAGCAGGGAGCCTGCTTCTCCCTCTGCCTCTGCCTGCCACTCTGTCTGCCTGTGCTTGCGCTCTCTCTCTCTAACAAATAAATAAATAAAATCTTTAAAAAAAAAAAAAGTAACCCTACTAGGTAGGCACCAACTGATGGTTCCAGCTTTAAAACAATAACATAAGCTATTACAAATGTTATTATTGTACACTACATAGAATAATCATTTTTATTATCCACAGTTCATTATAGCCTTATGTGATGCATTAACAGATCTATATTTTTTTTTCCTGAAAGTGTCGATTCGTATGAATAAAAATTCTACTGTGGAAGCCCAAAATATAATCAGACCAACATGTTTATTTTATTCTATATGTGAAAAACATGAGTTATAACTGTTGTAGCAATGAAGAAGTTTCAAACTGCCGATATAAATAATACAAATTGACTCAAATAAGAGAGAGTGAACTATTAGAGGAGGGCTTTTTTATTTGTTTGCTGTCGTTGTTTTTAAGTAGGCTCCATGTCCTGGCATGAGGCTTAATGTGAGGTTTGAACTTGGGATTCTGAGATCAAGACCTGAGCTGAGACCAAGACTGACAGTTAACCAACTGAGCCACCCAGTCACCCTAAGGAGTATTTTTAACTCTAATTGTGCATGGACACTCAATGAGGGGGGAAAAAATGATAGCTGTTGTTGTTCCACAAGCAGTTTAAAAATAAAGCTATTCATCCTGAAAAGTACTGTGTAAATTACACTCTTGGTAAGAACGATGCATACCACACCATACTGGGGATTTTAAGATCTAAGAACTGCTATCAGCCATTGCTAAATGGTATAATGTTCTAATATGTGTTGCAGTTATAGAGATATTTAAAAGATGATGATGATGTTGATAATGTATATGTGTTTGAGTAGTAGACATTACAGTTTTGTTTTTTTTTAATATTTTATTTATTTATTTGAGCGAGATAGAGAGTGTGCAAGCACGAGGAATGGGGGAGAGGGACAAACAGACTTCATGCTGAGTGAAGACCCTGAGGTCATGATCTGAGCCAAAATCAAGAGTCAGATACTTAACCAACGGAGCCATCCAGGTGCCCTGAAATTACAGTTTCTAAATAAATATAGAAAATTGCAATGAATGGGTGTCAGATTTAATACAAAATTGTAACCTCTGGCTGATTAATTGCAATACAATCATAGAAACAAGGAAATGGTGAAGAGATTGACTGGGCAACGTAAAAATTAATCAGAAACTCTCCACCCCCTACAGAAGTTATGTGGTGTGTCCTCAGCCTGGGAAACTGTGGGCAGATTCAATTCAAGCTCCTAAACCTTAGCATGCTCAAGAGGAAACAGAAAGGAAACAACCACAAGATTACACCAGATTGGGAGGACTTGCAAAATGTCATCTGGATGTGATTCTTTTCTCACTATGTTTTCAGCTGCACTAATTTCAAACTTTGAGGATGTGGTTATGTCACTTGCAATGAAACAGATCTGCTCCTTCCCAGTACCATTCAGTGATGTGACCTGCAGCCTGCAGGGCATGGGAACCAGGCTCTATCACCACGACCTGCCATGTTAAGATGAAATCAAGGAAGCCAGTTAGATAAAAAAGAAAACACACACACACTGTCCTTCTGAGAGGTCCTGCCTCTACTTTCTTGGGAGGGTAAATTTGAAACAGAGAACATTTTGGAAGTTTCCTGTTGATGGTAACTAGGGACAATTACCTATGGAAACATAAACACACATGCAGATTGCCACCACTAATAAAAGAGGTGAGTTTTTTTTAAGATTTTATTTATTTATTTGAGAGAGAGAGAGAGAATGAAAGAGAGAGAGAGAGCATGAGAAGGGGGAGGGTCAGAGGGAGAAGCAGACTCCCTGCCAAGCAGGGAGCCTGATGCGGGACTTGATCCCAGGACTCCAGGATCATGACCTGAACGGAAGGCAGTCGCTTAACCAACTGAGCCACCCAGGTGCCCTAAGAGGTGAGTTTTTACACAATTTTTACACAAAAAGATTTTTATTTTCCAATAAATCAAGCATTCACAGTTATAGACAACATTACTACGGACAGGATTATTTTGGCCTGTCAGGTTTCCCAAACTTTAGTTGTTCCAGTTCAATGCTATTGCATAAATTCAGATTATTTCAATTATCCTCAGTATCCTACAAACTAATGGTACAAAACCAACTATATATAGGAAGGAAATCATATCTCAAAAGTAGTATCAAATATATAATTCTTTTAGATGAAGAATTTCTCCATGTCAGTATATTTAGAGTTATATTTTTCTCTATAATTTTTATATTTTTATATATTTTATATATATTTATATTTTATATATTTATATATATTTATATTTTTCTCTATAATTTTCATAAAGTATATATTTTCTCTATAATTTTTAGAGTTATATATTAAATATAAAATGTATTTTATATTTAGAGTTATATTTCAACAGAGTAATAGATGAGTCAATCAGCTTCTAAAAAACAAATATTAATAGTAGGTGATCAGGAGAAAGTTTGTGGATTTATACTATTCTGTGGCAATCTTAGAGAACTGTCAAGAGTGTTCTGTAAAACATTTCCAGAAGTTCTGACCTCATTCTCTTTATCTGGGCCCTACTTTGTAAATTTGTGCCTTGCTGAGAAGCAGCAAGGCACAGCTCTGCCATACATTGGCATCGTACCTTGGCGCTGACAAGGGCAGAGGGCCCCACCAATATGGTGGCAATGAGAAAGATAATCTCTTACTAATGTGCAAAGTTTCCTGGGATTGGATTATATGTGTGCTCTTTCCTCCTAGAAATAATTTATCAGATATTTAGCAATGTCAATCATCTCTTTTGAGACAAAGACTTACAACATGGGCTTAAATCTGGCAGATCTTGTTTTGTGTCTATTTCTTATTGCCTGTGCCACTTTAGCTGTTTCTTAAACCTCTCAAGTTAAAGTAACTCAATTATCCACACCTATTAAACTGGCATCACATGCAGAGAGCATATAAGAATGATCTTTAGAGGGACACCTGACTGGCCCAGTCGGGTACTTTCCTTCAGCTCAGGTCACGATCCCAGGGTCCTAAAACAGAATCCCTCATCGGACTCCTTGATCAGCGAGGAGTCTGCTTCTCCCTCTCCCTCAGCCCCTCCTTCTGACTTGTGCTCTCTCTCTCTTTCCCTCTCAAATAAATACAAATCTTAAAAAGCTAAAATAAATAAAAAAGTAAGCAGGTAAGTAATTAAATAAGTAAATAAATAAAATTAGTGTTAGAATGAGAAAGTGGCATTTCCAGGGTCATGTCATCATAGAGACAATTTGCTGTGTTCACATGGACTGTCAAGGCAAACTACAAAACAAAACACAAACAAAGAAAAATCAAAATGCAAACAGAAAGCAACCATAACTTATACATTTCAATAGTATGCTAAATAGCCAGTGATCTTTGATTTCTCCTCACTGAACTGGAAAATACAGTCCAAAATACAACCTCCTGACAATCGTCACCCCTCAT
This sequence comes from Taxidea taxus jeffersonii, assembly GCA_003697995.1. Classification (NCBI taxonomy): domain Eukaryota; kingdom Metazoa; phylum Chordata; class Mammalia; order Carnivora; family Mustelidae; genus Taxidea; species Taxidea taxus. The sequence goes on from RCUC01001050.1 coordinate 45,344, forward strand.
CTCAGCCTGTAAGCTTGCACAGGGGATTACAACACACTCATGCAGGCCTAGTCCGTCCATAGCAAAGAGAGGAAACTCAAGCAAGGATTAGCACTTCACCATACAGAAGGACTTATCAAAAGGTGAGCCCATCCCTCCACCTTCCTCACCTCTGAAGGACTTTATACATGCACATGAACATTCACAAGTAATTTTTTTAATTTTATTTTTTTCTTTAAGTTTTTTTATTTAAACATATAATGTAACCCCACCACCCTCTCCCAAACCCTCCCACCCCCACCCCCCTCAGTTTTTTTTGACATTAAGAGTCTCTTTTGATTTGTCTCCCTCCCGATCCCATCTTGTTTAATTTTTTTCTTTTCCTACCCTCTTAACCCCCACCCCCGTTGCATCTCCACTTCCTCATATCAGGGAGATCATGATAGTTGTTTCTCCAGTTGACTTATTTCGCTAAGCATAATACACTCTAGTTCCATCCATGTCGTCGCAAATGGTAAGATTTCATTTCTTTTGATGGCTGCAGAGTATTCCATTGTTTATATATACCACCTCTTCTTTATCCATTCATCTGTTGATGGACATCTAGGTTCTTTCCATAACTTGGCGATTGTGGACATTGCTGCTATAAACATTCGGGTACACGTGCCCCTTTGGATCACTACGTTTGTATCTTTAGGGTAAATACCCAGTAGTGCAATTGCTGGGTCATAAGGTAGCTCTATTTTCAATTTTTTGAGGAACCTCCATGCTGTTTTCCAGAGTGGTTGCACCAGCTTGCATTCCCACCAACAGTGTAGGAGGGTTCCCCTTTCTCCACATCCTCGCCAGCATCTGTCATTTCCTGACTTGTTCATTTTAGCCATTCTGACTGGTGTGAGGTGGTATCTCATTGTGGTTTTGATTTGTATTTCCGTGATGCCCAGTGATGTGGAGCACTTTTCATGTGTCTGTTGGCCATCTGGATGTCCTCTTTGCAGAAATGTCTGTTCATGTCCTCTGCCCATTTCTTAATTGGATTATTTGTTCTTTGGGTGTTGAGTTTGCTAAGCTCTTTATAGATTTTGGATACTAGCCCTTTATCTGATATGTCGTTTGCAAATATCTTCTCCCATTCTGTCAGTTGTCTTTTGGTTTTGTTGACTGTTTCCTTTGCTGTGCAAAAGCTTTTGATCTTGATGAAGTCCCAATAGTTCATTTTTGCCCTTGCTTCCCTTGCCTTTGGCATTGTTCCTGGGAAGAAGTTGCTGCGGCTGAGGTAGAAGAGGTTGCTGCCTGTGTTCTCCTCAAGGATTTTGATGGATTCCTTTCTCACGTTGAGGTCCTTCATCCATTTTGAGTCTATTTTCATGTGTGGTGTAAGGAAATGGTCCAATTTCATTTTTCTGCATGTGGCTGTCCAATTTTCCCAACACCATTTGTTGAAGAGGCTGTCTTTTTTCCATTGGATATTCTTTCCTGCTTTGTCGAAGATTAGTTGACCAGAGAGTTGAGGGTCTATTTCTGGGCTCTCTATTCTGTTCCATTGATCTATGTGTCTGTTTTTGTGCCAGTACCATACTGTCTTGATGATGACAGCTTTGTAGTAGAGCTTGAAGTCTGGAATTGTGATGCCACCAACTTTGGCTTTCTTTTTCAATATTCCTTTGGCTATTCGAGGTCTTTTCTGGTTCCATATAAATTTTAGGATTATTTGTTCCATTTCTTTGAAAAAATTGGATGGGATTTTGATAGGCATTGCATTAAATGTGTAGATAGCTTTAGGTAGCATAGACATTTTCACAATATTTATTCTTCCAATCCATGAGCATGGAACATTTTTCCATTTCTTTGTGTCTTCCTCAATTTCTTTCATGAGTACTTTATAGTTCTCTGAGTATAGATTCTTTGCCTCTTTGGTTAGGTTTATTCCTAGGTATCTTATGGTTTTGGGTGTAATTGTAAATGGGATTGACTTCTTAATTTCTCTTTCTTCTGTCTTGTTGTTGGTGTAAAGAAATGCAACTGATTTCTGTGCATTGATTTTATATCCTGACACTTTACTGAATTCCTGTACAAGCTCTAACAGTTTTGGAGTGGAGCCTTTTGGGTTTTCCACATATAGTATCATATCATCTACAAAGAGCGATAGTTTGACTTCTTCTTTGCCGATTTGGATGCCTTTAATTTCTTTTTGTTGTCTGATTTCTGAGGCTAGGACTTCTAGTACTATGTTGAATAGCAGTGGTGATAGCGGACAGACCTGCCGTGTTCCTGACCTTAACGGAAAAGCTCTCAGTTTTTCTCCATTGAGAATGATACTTGCCGTGGGTTTTTCATAGATGGCTTTGATAATATTGAGGTATGTGCCTTCTATCCCTACACTTTGAAGAGTTTTGATTAGGAAGGGATGTTGCACTTTATCAAATGCTTTTTCAGCATCTATTGAGAGTATCATATGGTTCTTGTTCTTTCTTTTGTTAATGTACTGTATCACATTGATTGATTTGCAGATGTTGAACCAACCCTGCTGCCCTGGAATAAATCCCACTTGGTCGTGGTGAATAATCCTTTTAATGTACTGTTGGATCCTATTGGCTAGTATTTTGGTGAGAATTTTCGCATCTGTGTTCATCAAGGATATTGGTCTGTAATTCTCTTTTTTGATGGGATCCTTGTCTGGTTTGGGGATCAAGGTGATGCTGGCCTCATAAAATAAGTTTGGAAGTTTTCCTTCCATTTCTATTTTTTGGAACAGTTTCAGGAGAATAGGAATTAATTCTTCTTTAAATGTTTGGTAGAATTCCCCTGGGAATCCATCTGGCCCTGGGCTTTTGTTTGTTTGGAGATTTTTGATGACTGTTTCAATCTCCTTACTGGTTATGGGCCTATTCAGGTTTTCTATTTCTTCCTGGTTCAGTTTTGGCAGTTTATATGTCTCTAGGAAAGAATCCATTTCTTCCAGATTGTCAAATTTGTTGGCATAGAGTTGCTCATAATATGTTCTTATGATTGCTTGTATTTCTTTGGTGTTGGTTGTGATCTCTCTTCTTTCATTCATGATTTTATTTATTTAGGTCCTTTCTCTTTTCTTTTTGATAAGTCTGGCCTGGGGTTTGTCAATCTTATTAATTCTTTCAAAGAACCAGTTCCTAGTTTCATTGATTTGTTCTATATATATATATATTTTTTTTGGTTTCTATTTCATTGATTTCTGCTTTGATCTTTATTATTTCTCTTCTCCTGCTGGGTTTAGGCTTTCTTTGTTGTTCTTTCTCGAGCTCCTTTAGGTGTAGGGTTAGGTTGTACATTTGAGACCTTTCCTGTTTCTTGAGATAGGCTTGTATTGCTATATATTTTCCTCTCAGGACTGCCTTTGCTGTGTCCCACAGGTTTTGGACCGTTGTGTTTTCATTATCATTTGTTTCCATGGTATTTTTCAATTCTTCTTTAATTTCCTGGTTGACCCATTCATTCTTTAGAAGGATGCTGTTGAGTCTCCATGTATTTGTGCTCTTTCCAAATTTCTTCTTATGATTGAGTTCTAGCTCCAGAGCATTGTGGTCTGAAAATATGCAGGGAATGATTCCAATCTTTTGATACCGGTTGAGACCTGATTTATGACCCAGGATGTGATCTATTCTGAAGAATGTTCCATGGGCACTAGAGAAGAATGTGTATTCTGTTGCTTTGGGATGGAATGTTCTGAATATATCTGTGATGTCCATCTGCTCCAGTGTGTCATTTAAGACCTTTATTTCCTTGTTGATCTTTTGCTTGGATGATCTGTCCATTTCAGTGAGGG
>RCUC01001051.1:0-21604 GCA_003697995.1 Taxidea taxus jeffersonii
TAAAAGTACACATCATAAGAATGCTTAATATCCTTCCATCAGAAACAACTAAAATATCATCCTGAAGTTATATTTTCTGTGTAAGGTTAATTCATTGAATAAGAACCTATTAATTATGTACAATATGCTGAGTGTTCTCTGAGACCTTGAGGGGAAGAGGGAGGGAGATAAAGATAAAGAAGTCACAATACCTGTTCCAGGGGTATTTCCAAATTAGAGGGTAAATAGACACACAAAATAATTTTAGAGGACAAATAGACACACACAAATAGAGTAGACTATGGTAAATATGATAGCCATTTGCACAGAAAACTAGGAGAGCTGAGTGGGAAATGGAGGCTCTGGGATAAAGCTTAAGGCAGTTGATACTGCAGCGTGGTATGATGGACATGCCACTGAACAAGGAGCCAGAACATCCAGGTTCTGTTCTTATCAACTTTACCTACTATCAACTCCGTCTACTCACTATGTAACCTAGAGCAAATCACTTAGTTTTTTCATCTAGAAAATGAAGGGATTTCTACTAGTTAGGAAGTTTCAAATTCTACTTAAGTGCTAAAACTCTGTGGCTCTTTGGTAAAAATAGCAGTTTATCTGGTATTTACTTTCACTTTCTTAAAAATTCTTAATTTTATTTGGGGTTATAATATACTCGGGCAAAAACTTGATTTCTCAGATGCCTTTTTTTTTTTTTAAATAAGGATCACCATGTGACACATTCTAGCCAATGGGGATAAAATAGAATGTTTTCATTTTCTGACACAGACACTACTTTTCCTCCTGCTCACTTTCTTTTTCTCTCTACCTAGAATATAGCACAGTACAATGAATGCAAGTGCTACCATTAGGATGGAAGAGAAGGAAGCTATGAGAAACCTGAGTCCTTAATGGGTCACTTAGCATCTTCACGGGCCCTAAAATGCCTACTTACAGACTTGTTATCTAAGTAATATTTGTAACATTTCTGTTACAAGCCACTAAGATCAATCCTAAGTGATACAGACACCCAAGCTTCAGTATCAAAAGAAGATATATTGAGAAGTTGGACTAAATTATAATTCTATATGGCATAGTTCTGTGCATTAGTATCTGAGTGTGTGTGTATGTGTATCAGCATGTGTATAAATACATGTGTGCATGTGTGTGTGTGTGTATATATATACATATATATTTGTCATAATGTCATATCTAGACATTGTGTAAGTTATAAGTCAATGATTCCCAGATTTATATACTTGGTCTAAACCAATTGCCATTCTAATATATCTTCTTGGGTATCTTAGAACTCCCTCTAACCTAAAATAATCTAAAGCAAACATTAAAAGTACACAAGCAGGGGGAGGAGTCAAGATGGCAGAGAAGTAGCAGGCTGAGACAACATCAAGCAGCAGGAGATCAGCTAGATAGCCTATCAAACCATTCCGAACACCTACAAATCCAACAGGAGATTAAAGAAAGAAAAACAACAATTCTAGAAACAGAAAATCGACCACTTTCTAAAAGGTAGGACCAGTGGAGAAGTGAATCCAACGCGACGGGAAGATAGACCCTGGGGGGAGGGGCCGGCTCCCGGCAAGCGGCGGAACAATGGAGCATAAAATCAGGACTTTTAAAAGTCTGCTCCATGGAGGGACATCGCTCCAGAGGCTAAACTGGGGTGAAGACCTCACGGGGACAGCGTGGACTCAGGTCCCGTGGGGTCACAGAAGGATCGGGGGTATCTGAGTGTCACAGAGCTCACAGGTATTAGAGTGGGGAAGCTGGCTGTGGAGACAGAGCCAAGGAGTGAACTCTCAACTCGGGGTTTCCTAGAGCCGTGGTCTGTGACACGGGCCGGTGCTCTGTGCGAGGGGTCCCCACAAGATCCGGGGAGACTCCGACCCGGGACAGCTCAGGGATCTACGGGGTTTGGAGGCTCCAGGTGGGACTCTGCCAGAGACAGAGACGCTTGGTCGCAGGCTGGGTGAGCTCGGAGCACAGCCAGAAGCCAGTGAGATGGGACTGATTATGCACGATTTTCTCCAAGCACAGCCGGAGGCTGCGGAGACGGGAGTGATTAAACGCTTTTCTCTGAAGGCGCACTGAAGACTGGGGCCCCTAGCTCTTGGCTCCTCCGAGCCAGAGATTGGGAGACCGCCATTTTCATTCCTGTCCTCCGGAACTGGACAGAAGGCGTTGAGGGAACAAAAGCTCCTGAAAGGGAACGTGAGAGGATTACTTAGCCTGGTGCCTGGTCAGGGTGGTGCAATTCTGCCTGGGGCAGAGACACTTGAGAATCACTACAACAGACCCCTCCCCCAGAAGATCAACAAGAAATCCAGCCAAGACCAAGTTCACTTAACAAGGAGAACAGCAGATTATTATCTGGACAAAATGACCAAGAGGAAAAACTCACCACAAAAAAAAAAAAAAAAAAAGAACAGGAGGCAGTACCGAAGGCTAGGGACCTAATCAATACTGACATTGGTAATATGTCAGATCTGGAATTTAGGACGATGATTCTCAAGGTTCTAGCTGGGCTCGAAAAAGGCATGGAAGATATTAGAAAAACCCTTTCAGGAGAAATAAAAGCCTTTCTGGAGAAATAAAAGAACTAAAATCTAATCAAGTTGAAATAAAAAAAGCTATTAATGAGGTGCAATCAAAAATGGAGGCTCTTACTGCTAGGATAAATGAGGCAGAAGAAAGAATTAGTGATATAGAAGACCAAATGACAGAGAATAAAGAAGCTGAGCAAAAGGGAGACAAACAACTACTGGACCATGAGGGGAGAATTTGAGAGATAAGTGATACCATAAGATGAAACAACATTAGAATAATTGGGATTCCAGAAGAAGAAGAAAGAGAAATAGGAGCAGAAGGTATACTGGAGAGGATTATTGTAGAGAATTTCCCTAATATAGCAAGGGGAACAAGCATCAAAATCCAGGAGGCCCAGAGAACACCTCTCAAAATCAATAGGAATCGACCCACACCCCGCCATCTAATAGTAAAATTTAAAAGTCTTAGCGACAAAGAGAAAATCCTGAAAGCAGCACGGGACAAGAAGTCTGTAACATACAATGGTAAAAATATTAGATTGGCAGCAGACTTATCCACAGAGACCTGGCAGGCCAGAAAGAACTGGCATGATATATTCAGAGCACTAAATGAGAAAAACATGCAGCCAAGAATACTTTATCCAGCTAGGTTATCATTGAAAATAGAAGGAGAGATAAAAAGCTTCCAGGACAAACAAAAACTGAAAGAATTTGTAAACACCAAACCAGCTCTACAGGAAATATTGAAAGGGGTCCTCTAAGGAAATAGAGACCCTAAAAGTATTATCAGAAAGGAACAGAGACAATATACAGTAACAATCACCTTACAGGCAATACAATGGCACTAAATTCATATCTCTCAATAGTTACCCTGAACGTAAATGGGCTAAATGCCCCAATGAAAAGACACAGGGTTTCAGAATGGATAAAAAAACAAAACCCATCAATATGCTGGCTACAAGAAGCTTATTTTAGACCTGAAGACACCTCCAGATTGAAAGTGAGGGAGTGGAAAACAATTTACCATGCTAATGGACATCAGAAGAAAGCTGGGGTGGAGGGGCACCTGAGCGGCTCAGTGGGTTAAAGCCTCTGCCTTCGGCTCAGGTCTGATCCCAGGGTCCTGGGATCGAGCCCCACGTCGGGCTCTCTGCTCAGCAGGGAGCCTGCTTCCCTTCCTCTCTCTCTGCCTGCCTCTCTGCCTACTTGTGATTTCTGTCAAATAAATAAAATCTTAAAAAAAAAAAAAAGAAAGAAAGCTGGGGTAGAAATCCTTATATCGGATCAATTAGATTTTAAGCCAAAGACTATAATAAGAGATGAGGAAGGACACTATATCATATTCAAAGGGTCTGTTCAACAAAAAGATCTAACAATTTTAAATATCTGTGCCCCTAACATGGGAGCAGCCAACTATATAAACCAATTAATAACAAAATCAAAGAAACACATTGACAAGAATACAATAATAGGAGGGGACTTTAACTCCCTCCTCACTGAAATGGACAGATCATCCAAGCAAAAGATCAACAAGGAAATAAAGGTCTTAAATGACACACGGGACCCGATGGACATCACAGATATATTCTGAACATTCCATCCCAAAGCAACAGAATACACATTCTTCTCTAGTGCCCATGGAACATTCTCCAGAATAGATCACATCCTGGGTCATAAATCAGGTCTCAATGGGTATCAAAAGATTGGGATCATTTCCTGCATATTTTCAGACCACAATGCTCTGAAGCTAGAACTCAATCACAAGAGGAAATTTGGAAAGAGCACAAATACATGGAGACTCAACAGCATCCTTCTAAAGAATGAATGGGTCAACCAGGAAATTAAAGAAGAATTGAAAAAAAAAACATGGAAACAAATGATAATGAAAACACAACGGTCCAAAATCTGTGGGACACAGCAAAGGCAGTCCTGAGAGGAAAATATATAGCGATACAAGCCTATCTCAAGAAACAGGAAAGGTCTCAAATACACAACCTAACCCTACACCTAAAGGAGCTCGAGAAAGAGCAACAAAGAAAGCCTAAACCCAGCAGGAGAAGAGAAATAATAAAGATCAAAGCAGAAATCAATGAAATAGAAACCAAAAAAACAATAGAACAAATCAATGAAACTAGGAGCTGGTTCTTTGAAAGAATTAATAAGATTGATAAACCCCTGGCCAGACTTATCCAAAAGAAAAGAGAAAGGACCCAAATAAATAAAATCATGAATGAAAGAGGAGAGATCACAACCAACACCAAAGAAATACAAACAATCATAAGAACATATTATGAACAACTCTATGCCAACAAATTCGACAATCTGGAAGAAATGGATGCTTTCCTAGAGACATATAAACTGCCAAAACTGAACCAGGAAGAAATAGAAAACCTGAATAGGCCCATAACCAGTAAGGAGATTGAAACAGTCATCAAAAATCTCCAAACAAACAAAAGCCCAGGGCCAGATGGCTTCCCAGGGGAATTCTACCAAACATTTAAAGAAGAATTAATTCCTATTCTCCTGAAACTGTTCCAAAAAATAGAAATGGAAGGAAAACTTCCAAACTCATTTTATGAGGCCAGCATCACCTTGATCCCCAAACCAGACAAGGATCCCATCAAAAAAGAGAATTACAGACCAATATCCTTGATGAACACAGATGCGAAAATTCTCACCAAAATACTAGCCAATAGGATCCAACAGTACATTAAAAGGATTATTCACCACGACCAAGTGGGATTTATTCCAGGGCAGCAGGGTTGGTTCAACATCCGCAAATCAATCAATGTGATACAGTACATTAACAAAAGAAAGAACAAGAACCATATGATACTCTCAATAGATGCTGAAAAAGCATTTGACAAAGTGCAACATCCCTTCCTAATCAAAACTCTTCAAAGTGTAGGGATAGAAGGCACATACCTCAATATTATCAAAGCCATCTATGAAAAACCCACGGCAAGTATCATTCTCAATGGAGAAAAACTGAGAGCTTTTCCGTTAAGGTCAGGAACACGGCAGGGATGTCCACTATCACCACTGCTATTCAACATAGTACTAGAAGTCCTAGCCTCAGCAATCAGACAACAAAAAGAAATTAAAGGCATCCAAATCGGCAAAGAAGAAGTCAAACTATCGCTCTTTGCAGATGATATGATACTATATGTGGAAAACCCAAAAGGCTCCACTCCAAAACTGCTAGAGCTTGTACAGGAATTCAGTAAAGTGTCAGGATATAAAATCAATGCACAGAAATCAGTTGCATTTCTTTACACCAACAACAAGACAGAAGAAAGAGAAATTAAGGAGTCAATCCCATTTACAATTACACCCAAAACCATAAGATACCTAGGAATAAACCTAACCAAAGAGGCAAAGAATCTATACTCAGAGAACTATAAAGTACTCATGAAAGAAATTGAGGAAGACACAAAGAAATGGAAAAATGTTCCATGCTCATGGATTGGAAGAATAAATATTGTGAAAATGTCTATGCTACCTAAAGCTATCTACACATTTAATGCAATGCCTATCAAAATCCCATCCAATTTTTTTCAAAGAAATGGAACAAATAATCCTAAAATTTATATGGAACCAGAAAGACCTCGAATAGCCAAAGGAATATTGAAAAAGAAAGCCAAAGTTGGTGGCATCACAATGCCAGACTTCAAGCTCTATTACAAAGCTGTCATCATCAAGACAGTATGGTACTGGCACAAAAACAGACACATAGATCAATGGAACAGAAGAGAGAGCCCAGAAATAGACCCTCAACTCTATGGTCAACTAATCTTCGACAAAGCAGGAAAGAATATCCAATGGAAAAAAGAAAGCCTCTTCAACAAATGGTGTTGGGAAAATTGGACAGCCACATGCAGAAAAATGAAATTGGACCATTTCCTTACACCACACACGAAAATAGACTCAAGATGGATGAAGGACCTCAATGTGAGAAAGGAATCCATCAAAATCCTTGAGGAGAACACAGGCAGCAACCTCTTCGACCTCAGCCACAGCAACTTCTTCCTAGGGACAACGCCAAAGGCAAGGGAAGCAAGGGAAAAAATAAACTATTGGGACTTCATCAGGATCAAAAGCTTTTGCACAGCAAAGGAAACAGTCAACAAAACCAAAAGACAACTGACAGAATGGGAGAAGATATTTGCAAATGACATATCAGACAAAGGGCTAGTATCCAAAATCTATAAAGAGCTTGGCAAACTCAACACCCAAAGAACAAATAATCCAATCAAGAAATGGGCAGAGGACATGAACAGACATTTCTGCAAAGAAGACATCCAGATGGCCAACAGACACATGAAAAAGTGCTCCACATCACTGGGCATCAGGGAAATACAAATCAAAACCACAATGAGATACCACCTCACACCAGTCAGAATGGCTAAAATGAACAAGTCAGGAAATGACAGATGCTGGCGAGGATGGGGAGAAAGGGGAACTGTTCACTACACTGTACACTGTACACTACACTACAGTGTAGTCCACTACACTGTTGGTGGGAATGCAAGCTGGTGCAACCACTCTGGAAAACAGCATGGAGGTCCCTCAAAAAATTGAAAATAGAGCTACCTTATGACCCAGCAATTGCACTACTGGGTATCTACCCTAAAGATACAAACGTAGTGAGCCGAAGGAGCACGTGTACCCGAATGTTTATAGCAGCAATGTCCACAATAGCCATGTTATGCAAAGAACCTAGATGTCCATCAACAGATGAATGGATAAAGAAGAAGTGGTATATATATACAATGGAATACTATGCAGCCATCAAAAGAAATGAAATCTTACCATTTGCGAGGACATGGATGGAACTAGAGGGTATTATGCTTAGCGAAATAAGTCAACTGGAGAAAGACAACTATTACATGATCTCCCTGATATGAGGAAGTGGAGATGCAATGGGGGTGGGGGTTAAGGTGGTAGGAAAAGAAAAAATTAAACAAGATGGGTTCGGGAGGGAGACAAACCAAAAGGGACTCTTATTGTCATAAAACAAACTGGGGGCGGTGGGGGAGAGGGGTTGGGAGAGGGTGGTGGGGTTACATTATATGTTTAAATAAAAAAGCTTAAATAAAAAAAATGTAAAAAAAAAAGTATACAAGCACACCTCCAAATCCAAATATTCATTCAATATTTGCCATTTTTGTTTTGGCATATCCACTCAGATACTTAGACCAGACCACTTAAAGTTAGTTGTGACACTATCTTCCCATACACAAGATGTCATGAAAAGTTTCCTACATCTTCTCCCAAGGGTACTGGGTATTTAATGTCTTTGGTTTTTGATTTCCTCGTTTATAAAATGGACATAATAATAGTATCTATAGTATAGGATGGTGGAAGATTATATCAGTTAATACATATACAGTATTAGATGAATGCCTGATACATGCTAAAGTGTTCAATTATTATCTTTGAAATAGTAATATCTTAATTATAGCTGTTCTGAATTTATGCACTTTGATACTACATTAGTGAATATAGATAGATGTATGATTTTAATTCTTATTTGTTTCAACACTCAGTATGATTGTTGTGAGAGTCAGGTCTCTATATATACTCTGATAATACCTTGGAAGTAAACTGGAAAGATTAACTTTTAGTAAAATTTAAAGAGATGTACTTCTTAGTAGACTAGAAAAAAGAAAAATTAATGGATCTTAACCTTAATTCATACAGTAAATATTTAATTATCACTTTCTATCGGCCATACACTGTTCTCAGCATTGACTATATATAGTGGGGAATTTGCGAATTCCATAATAAAACTTTGAAATTCCATGTCTGCTCTCTCACCAGTAAAAGAAAATGGTTGAATTAGAAATAGGTGATACCTAATTCCTTATGACTAACAGCCTATGTAAATTTGTGATTAGATGAAGTGGTATACTGTGACAGAATGACAGAAAACTGGAACAGGGGAACCTGTGAATGCTAAGGGGCATGTGGCCACACTTTAATATGCAGTGGAGAACCAGTAAACACACACACACACACACACACACACACACACACACACTGGTGCAATAAGAGTTATGCTTTAAGAAGTTTAGTTAGATTCAGGATTTTCAGAGATAAAGATCTCATTTGCCCACGGATAGGAACTGGTGATTAGCAATGTGCCTGGAAGAGGAAGGGCCCCTAACACTCCTGGGAACTACACAAAAAGGTAGTTTATGGAATAGCATAATAGCACGTGAAATAGGAAACTCCTCTAGATTTGGGCTTGTTTGGGAAATAAAAAGAATTTTGTGTAGTATGTGTGTATAAATAGATTTGTGTTATTAAATAATTTCCAAACCAAGAGCCTGTGTAGAAGGTGGCATGGAGCCAGGAAACCTAAGCATAAGACTACCTTGTTTATACCCTCATCCAGGACCAGGCATGGGGGTAGGAAGCACTTTATTCAGTGGGCAGGAATTGTCCATGCATGCTGGTTCACCAAACACTGGGCTTGATGTGTGCACAAGCCACTGTATGTAGTCGCAAGGAAATACCTTGCCTTCTTGGACTGCATTTACTTGGGCTGACTGCCCAGGTTACATCAGCAGTCAGTGTAAGCAGCCACAGGACAACAGGTAGGAACAAGGCTCTTGTTCCTTACTCTGACAGGACATGTTTTCCTGGATTCTATTTCAGTGGTGGTAGTAACCAAGATAGTCCTTTGGATTAGGAAATTATCCCTGGAGATCTCAGAACAATTGATAATGAGAGGATTCTGAAGAGATGGAAAAGAACCTCAAACAACTTAATTTGAATAAGATAAATGTAACTTAATTTTGTACCTCATGCTGTTAAGTGAGACATATTGACTAAATTAGAATGGAACTCCAATAATGATGATACTATAAAAGACTAGGATCAAGCAACAGAAATATCAAGGGGATGTTAATGGGATTTTTGGAGTGAGAATTCACTCTTTGTGGAGTGAGAACTGCCATATACTCTAAAAACTGATTTATGTTTTAGGGATATAGGTTGTGTCAGTTTTTATCATCCTGTCCAACGTGCTTTTTCAAATACTGTACCATTTGTTTAGAATTTTGTCACATCTGGTTCCATGATCTGCCTGGAAAAAGCCCATTCATCATTGAAAATCCAGTTCAGGTGTCACTTCTTTCTGGAATCTATTATAAACTTTAAAGGAAGGAATTACGTCCTCCTTCCTTTTTAACATTTTTATAAATGTACTTTTTTGTACTTGCCTTTGTCACACTATATTATTTATTTCCTCTATTATACTCTGAGCTTCTTGGTTACACTCATGTCAAAAATCTTCTTGCCCATCACACTGCCCACAGAAGGCATTTAATAACTATTTGCTTAATGAATGAGTAAAAGTTCAACAAAATTGTATTATGACTAGTTATATACTGGTACTACAATAATGATCAATAGTGATTAAAAATGTTATGACCTCTGTCTCTAGAATTTGCAATATATTGCGAGGGAGAGAAGTATACAAATAGAGTGCCAATTTTAACCTGGTATGAGAAGTATATATGTAATCTGTATTTATGTCTGTGGAGGCACATAGGATGATGTGATACTCCAAATATTTGAGTATTATATATTTTTATCTTAAAATTAATAATATTATTGAGAAAGCAATTAAAGGGGAAAATGGCTAGGATAGTGGATGTTACTAAAATATGAATATTAAGCTTTATTTTTTAGTGTGTATCCTCTCAGTGATACTAATATTGAAAAATATTTTTTCATCCAACTATATAAAAATGTCTTTTTTGGTGCAGACTGGACCAATGATTTTTTTGGACGGCATAGAGTTAACAGATGTGATAACGTTATTATCTGTACTCAAAACATACATTATTTTTTCTTTCTGACATAGTTAGAAAACCCTTAAAAATGGTTTACTTCTTAAAGATTTTATTCTAGAACAGAAATGGTACATTTTTAAACTGAGTACTTAAATAGCAGTAAAGATCACTGGCTATATAATGTGATAGTCAGGATACTTCTTTCACAACCTTCCTTCCTAACAAACTCCCAAGTAATTGTAGTTCACTGCACCTTTGTTGTCTTGTTTCTTAAAAAAAAATTATTCTTAAACTGTGGAGAAGAGCAACTTTTCTTTATGAGTCCATTAATAATCACTTATGCATTTAAAAATCAAATGTGTGTGTGTAATTTGTATATTTTAGCACTATTTGGTGTGAGTAAACATAAAATATGAGTGGACTCCCTTTTAATCAAAATTACACAATGCCTCTTTTTTTAATTTAACTTAATTTAATTTTTTTCAGTGTTCAAAAATTCATTGTTTATGCACCACACCCAGTGCTCCATGCAATACGTGCCCTCCACCACCAGGCTCACCACTCTTAAGAGAAGTAGCAGAAGCTTGATTGTTTTCTTTCAACGTAGTCTAATAGATATAGTCTGCTTAATATAGGATATTTCATGATTTGCAAAAAGTAATAAAGTTATAAACTTCTATCAGTCAATTTTGTTTATTATGTAGGTAATTAGAGTTGAAAACAATATGTCTAAATGTTCATCTGTTTGTAACATTTCAGAATAAGTTATTAGGGCAGGGATTGCCAAATTTTATTCATGATTACTATCTTTAAATATTCCTTCTCATGTTTGTCATACATAAAGTTTTTTTTTTGACAGACAGAGATCACAAGTAGGCAGAGAGGCAGGCAGAGAGAGATGGAGAAGCATGATCCCTGCTGAGCAGAGAGCCCAATGCAGGACTCGATCCCAGGACCCTGGGATCATGACCTGAAGTGGAGGCAGAGGTTTTAACCCACTGAGCCACCCAGGCACCCAAAGATTATTTTTAAAATTACATGATGAGTTATAAAGATGAAAAAACTTACATAATCAATATGACAGGACAGTATCTTAATTCTAAATAATATAGCATAGTACAGTGAAATATGTCAACTGGAAAAAATTCTGAAAAATTCAAGGATTTCAGTTTCTCAAGGCTATCTTGCTTGTTACTTGTTTTCATATAGACTGTATCTTGCAAAAGTGTGTTGACATGGATTCTGATTACTTTTTCAACTACAAAAGAAATTTTCCAATTTAGATAAATGATTTCCTGTGAAAAAGGTGAATATAGAGGGACAGATTGCATTTAACGACACAGCCCATAAATAACTCACCCAGTACCTCCTTCTCTTTTATTTTCTATGTAATGGCATATTGATGAAATGTAAATAAGGTAATAAGGTATCTGATGGTATTATATTATTTGGAAAATATTAAGTACTCTTTACTGACTACCAGAGTAGCCAAACTGGTTATAAAGAAATCTGACTGGGGAATGATGTCACCAAGATGACAACTACACGTTGTTTCTGACTTTCCTTCCCTACGTGAAAAAACAAGTGACAACTATTCAAGAATAAGACACCACTGAGAGAATCCTAGACTGTGAGGTGAGGCTGAAACACCACCTGGCTGTGGGTCACCAAGACAGACCACATTAGATGGGAAAAAAAAGAGGCTGCACATTGGCCACATTGTCCCCTCTGCCAGGCCAGCTTAGCACCACATGGAGTCATCTCCCCTGAGCCTCCAGTTCCCCTGGTGGGAAAGAGAGCCCTGGGGCAGGATGAACCAGCCACCACCAGCACTGTGGGTTGTTTTATGGGAGCCCCATTTCTGATCTTGTCCCACAAGACTGCGGGGCAAACTGCAGGACTCAATCACTGGGAATTTGGCTATGATGGAAAAAGTGAGAGGGCCTGCCAACAACAAGCACATGGATCTGGGCATACTGAGTTCTACCCACAGTGCCCAAGTAATAATCCCAGCCAGTGGTTTTGCTCATCTGCAGAACCAAGTCAGGAGTACACTCTGACCAGGGAATTTGGCAGGGTACAGATCTACCTGATTCAGATTCTCTAGTGAGGAGTTTTGCTGGTTTTAAAGCATAGCTTGCCTACACCTACACAAGGTGCTGAGTCATAGACTTATGTGCTGTAGAGAGCATATTCCAGTCCTACCTGAACAGTGTCTGGCAACAACTCCAAACTGCTATGTGACCCAGTGGCACTCCAGCCAAGAGGTAGGTGGGCAGAAGTGATCACTCCTAGAATGAAGCCAATATGGAACATCAATGTTCTCATGCTAGGTCAGGGGAATCAAATCATAGCCAAAGCTCAAGGTAGCTCCTGGCCTCTCCCAACCAGAGAGCCCACTTGGGAAATTAAGAGTAGTCTGGTGTGGTTGATTGCCCTCCTCCCCAAGCAAGGTTGCTGAGATGTCCCCACCCACTCTGGAGGGTACCTCCCAGTCCCATCTGACCAAAAGGGCTGGGAACTCCTAGAAATTGTGCAGTCCAGGGGCACTCAAGTCAAGAGAAGGGCAGGCAGAGCTGATAGTTGGCAGAGCAAAGCCAGTGACCCAGTTCAACAAGAAAATTTGAAGTGCAAGTTGGCTTGAGTTAAGATACCAAAGAGCATTACTGGTTTTAGAGCTACTTCTCTCACTGTTCCTGAGCAGGGAATCTAATTTGTAGCCCCACTTATTAATATAGCCTCCTACTGGTCTCACCAGGGAACTAACCAGAGCATGGAGGAAGCTGCATAGCCCATTCAATAACCCTACATGCAGTGGCCCTAGAACAGAGAGCACAGCCTGTGCCTTCCCCTATTTGCACAGCAGAACCAGTGACCTCACCTGACCAAGGAATTCAGTGTACACTCAGGCCTGATTTGAGCCTCCATAGAACAAGCTACCTAGGCCCTGAGTTCTAGCCTGCTGCCTTGCCAGGTCAAGGAAGCTTATTCATAGCCCCTTCTATTACTGACTATAGTACCCAGTCCCAGCCATCTAGTAAGCCTGACCAAGCAGAGCCCATCCTACAGCCTCACTTAGGTAGGTAACTAATCCAGCATTCCTATCCTACTATGGCAGCCACTGACACACTCCCCCATCTCTGTCGCTAAGGCTGAAACAGTTACCTTGACCACAGTAGTAGGCCCTACCTGTCTAAGGACATTATTACAGAAAGACCTAGAAACTCAAACTGAGTTGACTGGTGGAATAACTTCCTCTGCCAAAGAAAGCCTGTAAAGTCTGGAAGGGGAGCCCCATTACTCAAATGCATAGATAGCAGTATAGGATAATGAATCAAGGATCATGAAAAATCAGGTAAATATAACACCACCAAAGAAAACAAATAAAGCTCCCATAACTGGCCCTAAAGAAATGGAGATCTGTGAATTGTCCAAGATTTAGAATAATTCCTTTAAGAAGTTGAGTGAACTACAAGAAAACATATACAACTAAAAATTAGGAAACAATGCATGAACAAAACAAGATGCTCGCCAAGGAAATCACAATCATCAAACAGAACAAAATAAATTGCAGAGTTGAAAAATACAACAACTGAACTAAAGAACTCAGTAGGGAGTTTTAAAAGTACACTCAGCCATCCAGAAGAATCAGCAACCTAGAAAATAGGACATTTGTAATTAGAGAATAGAAAATGAAAAAAAAGTGAAGAAAGCCTTCAGGATTTATGAGATACAATGAAAAGAAGTAATATTCACATTATAGGGATTTCAGAAGAAAAGAAAGTGAAAGGGACGGAGAATATATTTAAAGCAATAATGACTGAAACTTCTCAAACTTGGGAACAGAAATGCATATCCAAATCTGTGAGGGCTAAATGATCCCAAATAGTACTACATCCAGGTACATTATAATTAATTGTTAAAAGTCAATGACAAAGAACTTTAAGAGCAGCAAGAGAAAAGACAGAAGTTATATACAAGGGAACCCCCATAAGACTAGTGGCAAATTTCTCAACAGAAACATTTCAGGCCAGAATAGATTGAGCTGACATACTGGAAATATTGAAATAAAATAACAGTCAACCAAGAATTCTATACCCAGTAAATTTCTCTTTCAGAAATGAAGGAGAAATAAAGATACACCCAAACAAACAAAATCTGAGGGAGTTCCTTACCACCAGGCCTGCCTTACAAGAAATATTAAAGGCAGTCCCTTGAGTGGAATTATAAGGGCACTAATTAACATGACAAAAACATAAAAAGTAGTGTAAATCTCACTGGTAATGGTAAATATAGATTCTGAAATATAGTAATAGTGCTTATGACTCATAACTGTAATTTGAAAGTTTAAAAAAAGTATAAATAACTATAACTGCAAAAATATGTTATTAGTTATATAATATAAAAAAATGTAAATTATAACAGCAGTAACCTAAAATGTATGGCTGAAGAGAAGTAAAAGTGTAAAGTATATGAATTTTATTGAAGTCAAGTTGTTATCAGTTTACAATAGGGTGTTATAAATCTAAGGTATTTCATTAGGCCTCATGATAATTATAAGGGAAAATCTTTTAGTAATTACACAAAAGAACATGATAAAGTGGTCAATGCATACTGATACCAAAAGACATAAAACCATACACATAGATACACACATGCACACAGACAAAACACAAAAGGTTAAGAAACAACAAGGGATCTGAAAAATAACTAGGAAATAATGAACAAAGTGGCAAGAGTAAGTCTTTACCTCACAATAATTACTTTAAATGTAAATAGATTAAATTCTCCAAGCAAAAGACATGACCAAACGGATAAAAAATAATATCTGGGATGCCTGGGTGGCTCAGTTGGTTAAACAGCTGCCTTCGGCTCAGGTCGTGATCCCAGTGTCCTGGGATCGAGTCCCACATCGGGCTCCTTGCTCGGCAGGGAGCCTGCTCCTCACTCTGCCTCTGTCTGCCACTCTGTCTGCCTGTGCTCACGTGCTCTCTCTCTCTCTAACAAATAAATAAATAAAATCTTTAAAAAAAAATAATATCTAACAATATGCTGCTTACAAGAGACTCATGTTAGCCTTAAGATGGAATGAAGGGATGAAGATATGTCAAGTAAATGGTAACCAAAAGAAAGAAGAGGGAGCTATACTTATATAAGACAAAATAAACTTTAAAAATGGTAAAACGAGACAATGTCATGATATATAATGGTAAACATGTAAATATGTCAAGAAGATAAAACAATTGTAAATACTTATTGGCTTTATATATTTAGGTGGTGATGCACCTAAATATATAAAGCAAAAATTCACAGGGCTAAAAGGAGGAATAAACAGTAATATACTAATAGTTGGAAACTTTAATGACCCACTCTCAACAATGGATAGATCATCCAGATAGAGAGTCAATAGGAAATAGGTGTGAGCAACAATGTAGACCAAATGGACCTAACAGAAATATACAGAAATATACATTCTATCCAACAACAGCAGAATATACCTTCTTCTCAAGTGTACATGGAACATTTTCTAAGACAGACCATATATTAGGCCACAAAACAACTCTTAGCAAATTCAGCAAGACTAAATTCATACCAAGTATCTTTGACCACAATGGCATGAAACTAGAAATGAACAACAACAACAAAAACCAAAAAAAACAAACAAACAAACAAACAAACAAAAAAACCTGGAAAATTTGTAAACACATGGAAGTTAACACTCTCCTGAACAATCAATGGATCAAAAAAGAAATTAAAGGGAAAATAAAATTTCTTGAGACAAACTAAAATGGAAACATTACATACTAGAAATTATGGGATGCTGCAGAACAATCCTAGTAATAAACTCCTACATTAAGAAGCAAGAAAGATCCCAAATAAGTAACTTAACTTTATGCCTTAAGGAACAAAAAAGAAGAAAAACTGAGTCCCCGTTTAGCTAAAGAAAGGAAATAATAAAGATTATAGTAGAAATAAATGAAATAGAGAACAGTAAAACAAAAGATTAACCAAACTAAGAGTTGGTTCTTATAAAAGATAAAGTTGATATACCCTTAGCTAGACTAACCAAGGAACAAAGAGAAAGGACTTAGTCAATAAAATTACAAATGAAAAAAGGAGACATTGCAACTGATACTTCAGAAATTCAACATGTCATAACATGTTACCATGAACAACAACATGCAACAAACTGGGCAACCTAAAAGAAATAGAAAAATTCTTAGTAACATAAAAGTTACCAAAACTGATTTGGGAAGAAATAGAAAATCTAAGTAGAACAATTCTAATAAGGAGATTGAATCAGTAATCAAAGATCTCCCACTGAAGAAAAGCCCAGGACAATAGATGATGACTTTTATCCAACATTTAAAAAGGAATTAACAGCAGTCCTTTTCAAACTCTCAAAAACTGAAGAGGAGGGAACAATTCCTAACTTATTTTAGGAAGCATTGTCTTGACACCAAAACCAGGAAAATACACTACAAGAAAAGAAAATACAGACCAATATCTGTGATGAATATAGATATAAAAGCTCTCAATAAAATACTAGCAAACCAAATTCAGTGGTACATTAAAAAGATCATTCACCAGGGTCAAGTGGGATTTATCCCACAGATATAAGACTAGTTTAACATCTGCAAATCAGTTGTGTGATATATCACATTAATAGAATGACAGAAAAGAATCATGATCATCTCAATAGACACAGAAAAAGCATTTGACAAAATTCAATATCCATTCATGATAAAAGCCTAAACAAATTAAGCAGAGAAGGAATATATCTCAACATAATGCTGTATATAACAAGCTCACAGCTAACATCATGCTTAATGGGGGAAGACTGAAAGCTTTTCCTCTAAGATCCAGTAACAAGACAAGGGTGCTCACTGTCACTATTCCTATGCAACAGAATACAGGAAATCTTAGCTAATGCAATAAGGCAAGAAAATAAATGAAAGGTATCAGAATTGGAAAGGAAAAAGTAAAATTGTTTCTTTTGAAGATGATGTGTAGAAAATCCTAAAGACCCTATGAAAAAATTGTTAGATGTAATTAATGAATTCAGTAAATTTGGAGAATACTAAATTAACATAGAAAATCAATAGCACTTCTATACACTAACAATGACATTTCTGAAAAAGAAATAAATCAGTCTTATTTACACTATCAAACAATAAAATACCTAGAAACAAATTTGAGGTAAAACATCTCTATTCTGAAAACTGTGAAATATTGATAAAAGAAACTGAAGAAGACCCATAAGTCAAAAAATATCCTGTGTTCATGAACTGGATAGGAAGAATTAATTATTGGATAATCAGAAGAATTAATATTTCTAAAATGTCAATACTGCCAAAAAACATCTATAGATTCAGCATAATCCCTATGAAGATTCCAATAATGTACTTTGCAAAAGTAGGAAAAAAAAAGAACTTCTAACCCCAAATCCTGAGAAAGAAGAAAGCAGTAGGCATCACACTTCTTAATATTGAGTTACACTAGAACTATAATCAACTAAATTATATGGTATTGGCATAAAAACAGACAAATAGATCAATGCAACAAAATTGAAAGCCCAGAAATAAACCAAAGCATGTATGGTCAACTAATATTTGATAAGGGAGCCAAGAATATTCAATGGAGAAAGAATGTTTAATTTCTTCAATAAATAGAAGAATTGGATATTTCATGTGAAAGAATGAAACTGGACCCGTATCTGATGCCAGTCACAAAAATGAACTCAAAATGGATTAAAGATTTGGGGCACCTGGGTGGTTCAGTGGGATAAGCCTTTGCCTTCGGCTCAGATAGTGATCTCAGAGTCCTGGGACCAAGACCCACATCGGGCTTTCTACTCAGCGGGGAGTCTGCTTACCCCCACCCCCCACCTGCCTCTCTGCCTGTCAAATAAATAAATAAAATATAAATAAATAAATAAGCTTTGGAAGAAAAAATGCTGTAAACAATAACATCTCTCTGTTAAATAAATAAATAAAAATTTTTAAAAAGTGGATTAAAGAATTAAATAGAGGACCTGAAACTATGGAACTCCTAAAAGAAAACATAGGAATAAATACCCTTGAAAGGGTCTTGGTAATAATTTTTTGGATATGACACCTAAAGCACAAGCAACAAAATAAAATCAGAACACCAAAGAAAGAAGATTTTGTACAGAAAAGGAAATGATCAACAAAGTGAAAAGACAACAACAGTATGGGGAAAAAATATTTGCAAAACATGTATCTGATAAGGAGTTAATATCCAAAATATATAAAGAACCCCTACAGCTCAATAGTAGAAAGCTATACAACCCAATTACAAAATGGGCAAAGCTCCTGAACAGACATTTCTCCAAAGATATATAAAAGACCAACAAGTACATAAAAAGATGCTCAACATCACTAGCCATTAGGGAAGTGCCGATTAAAACTACAATGAGATATCACCTCACCCCTGTCAGAATGACCAACATCTGAAAGACAATAGATAACAAAAGAAGAGATCAGACTTCAGGGTACCAGTTCCAGTGATAGGTTAAATAAATAGTTGAGATATAATGTACAACATTATGACTATAACTAATGCTGCTGTATGTTATATAGAAAAATCAATGAGTTCATTCTAATATTTTGCATCACAAGGAAAAAATTTTTTCCTTTCTTTTTATTTTATCTGTGAAAGGAGATGTATGTTTGCTAAAACTATCGTGGTAACCATTTCACAATATAAGTAAATCACACCATCATGCTAGATACTTTGATGTTATATAGTCACATATGTCAGGTTTTTCTCAATAAAACTGGGAGAAAAAGAAAAAAATGAAAGAGCAGAGCTGACTTCAGATGCTACAGACATTAAAAGAATAATGACTATTGTGTACAACTTTATTCCAATAAATTTGATGACTTAGATGAAACGGACAAATTTGTTGAAAAACACAATTTAACAAAACTGTTACAACAAATTAAAATTTTAACATTTTTTAAAGAAGTTAAAATTTTAATTTAAAAATTTCCCTAAAAGAAAACCCTAGGTCCCAGCAGCTTCGTATGGAATCCTATCAGTTTTAAGGAAGTAGTAGTAAAGTACAAATTATTTCAGAGAGAGTATTTCCCACACTTATTTTATAAGGCCAGGATAACCACACTCCAAAACCAGACAGAGACATTAGAAGAAAAGAAAATTATAGACTAAAGTTCCTCGTGATTAAAGATACACACAAAAATATATTAGCAAGGAGAATCCACAAGACATAAAAAGAAATTAATCATTAGCAACTGGGCTTAATTCCAGAAATGACTAAAACTCTCAGCCAACTAAGAATAAAATAAAACTTTCTTAATCTGATAAAATGCATTTTTGGAAAACCTACAATTAATGTATTGAATAGTGAAATATTGAATGTTTTCTCCTTGAGATAGGAATAAGGAATATCAGCTTTTCCAACTTTTATTCATACTGGATATACAACAAGGCATGAAAAACTAAAAGATATAAAGAAGTTAAATATACTATTTTCTTATTCAATTTCTTAGTCAATTGAGCATCTAGATAGTTGTTAAAAAGAAATGAATGCAGATGTCCACAAAAACCTTTTACACCTATATGCATAGCCATTATTCTTAATAGCCCCAAACTGAAAACAGCCTCTGTTTCATCAGCAAGAGAATAGATTAACAAAGTATGCATGTTCATACACTTGAGTTCTACTCAGCAATAAATAGAAATACACTAGTGACATATGGGAAACCATGGGTACATCTCAAACAAAATTATGCTCAGTGAATGAAGCCAGATGCAAAAGATTACATGCATGTGTATGAAGTTTTAAAACAGGCAAAGTTCATCTGTGGTGATAGAGAACAGAACAGTTGCTGCTTCTGACAGCAGCAGAGTGGGGAGGGGAGAATGGTAAGGTAGTTGGAAGTGACACGTGGGCACTTGCTGGCATGATGGAAATGTTTTATGTTTTGATTGAGGTTGGGTTGCAGTGATGTATATATATTTGTCAAAATTAATCAAACTTTAAATAGATCTGCTCTTTTCACTCTGAGTTGCACTTTAATGTAAAAAGTAAACTTGGACTTTATAGTAATTAGCATTGCATCTCAAAAAGTCCCTTACTATAGAGGCACCTGAATAGCTCAGTCGGTTAGGCATCAGACTCTTCATTTTGACTCAAGTCATAACCTCAGGGTTGTGAGATTGAGCCCCAAGTCAGGTTCTGTGCTGGGCATGGAGACTACTTTAGATTCTCTCTTTCTCTCCCTCTGCCCCTATCCCCTTCCCACCCTCTCTTAAAAAAAAAAAACAAAAAAAACCAGAAAACAAAAAACAACTATTACTTTATATCTTATATTTCATTTGTAAATTCTATCAGTGTGATGGAAGTGAAGCTGTCCTCTAGTATTATAAAACAATGTAAGGTATTAGGCTGCAAGTATAGCTATGTACAGAAATTAAATTTCCCTATTTGGATGCAATACACCTTAAATTAGGCAGATTCCAGTTCTAATCCCAGATCTATTCCTGGCTTGTGAGTGGCTATGGGAAAATTGCCCACCAGCCTGTGCTTCAGGGTCTTCTCTGTGTCATTAGACATTAAATGAGGCGTGGCTGTGCAGGGGTCAGGATACATGCACAAGAAATGGTAGCTGAGATTTTCCAGGTGGGGTGGACCCTATGCCTTGTATGAGTAGAGAAAGACAAGTAAATAATACATCAGAATTTATTAATGATTTTTTTACAGCACTGGGATTGCAATATTTTCTTGTAATGTTTTTCTGTTTTTCTCAAAGGTAACATTCAATAAAATACTATATTTTATGCTTCTGTATTTCTAGATCTTACATAAATAATTTTATATAAATAGGTCTGTAAAATTAAGATTTTTTTTTCTCCATCCTAATTTGATCTGTAGGAGGTTTTAAACTAATACCATACTCCGTTACAGTACAGTTTATAATAAATGTTGGTAACTGGTAGAGTAAAAAAAAAAAGAAAGAAAGAAATTAAATTTCATTTGAGTTTCAGACATAGCTAAGTGTATGAAACATTTCATACGCACCAGCTAACACACAAATTTATTGATCTGTTAGTGAGACGGTGACAGGTTTTTTAAAATCTTTTCCAAAATGATGATGATTAATTCAAGTCTAGATCTATGTATATTACAAAAGATAATCAGAATTTCACAAGTTTTATGTTTATAAACACTGAGCAGTGAAACAATGTGGCCTTTTGATTTGAATAAAAATT
>RCUC01001052.1:0-16447 GCA_003697995.1 Taxidea taxus jeffersonii
TTTTTTTTTTTTTTTTCCCAGTGGTGTCCTGGAATCTCCCTTTGGGAAGTCCAGCCTCCCTTTGGGAAGTCCAGTACTTCTGCAGGTTCTCTTTCCTGCATCAGTACCTGTCCAGGATGGCACTCACCTAGTTTTTGTTCTGACAGCAGTTAGAGGGCTCTATGCAATTTCACTGGCTCCATGGTTCTGCAGCCCTTACAGAGTTTTGTCTGCATCTTACAGGCTGGGTGTACTCAGGGGCAGGATTCCTAAAGAGCTTCTTGGGGTAAAGTACTGGGTCCAAAAATAACCACAAAAGTACTTTTGTTAGTGTATGGATGTTTAATTGTTTTACTAAAAAGATTGATAAAAAGGAACATATCCCACCATGTTGTTGACATCACTGCCTATACTGTGTAACAGTATCTTTTGAAGAGCAGGAGTTTTAAATTTGAGGAAGTCCAATATATAAATATTTCCTTTATGGATCATGCTTTTGGAGTCATAGGTAAATAATCTTTGCCTAATCCAAGGAAATAGATTTTTCTCATTTGTTTTAAGTGTTTTATTATTTTACATTTTAAATTTAGTTTATCTTTAATTTTGACTTAAGTTTTATATATGGTATAGAGTATGCATTGAAATTCATTGTTTTGCATACAGATATCCATCAAATTGAATTTGTATCTTTGTCAAAAATCAGTTGTCTGTGAGTGACATTACTCCTGATCAGCCATCATTAAAATGGTTTAGTAGGGAACTCCAAAACTCCATCCCTTTCCTGAAACAGTGATTAAGCTAGAGACAATTTTCAGAATCAGTATTTCTGGAAGTTTGCAATCTAACAAACGCTTAATACAATGTACTGAAGAATACATAATAAAGAAGGAAGCTGATGAATTTCAGTAAGAGAGCTCTGTGACATTTTCATTCACCTGCTTACTGTTCCCTAGTCTTCAGCTTGACAGTGGCTGTGAAAACAGCAGCCTGCATTCTTTGTGTAGCTTCCTGGTGCAGAGGGAGTAATACGGACCCTATTCTCAGCTGTGTTACGTGTTTTGACTTGTTTGGTGACTCCTGAAGAATCATCTCAAAGGCTTGGCTTTCATTTGTTTTCCTCAGAGTTTATCAGAATCAAAAGAGTCTGGGAAGCATTTGTCAAAACACTTATAGCAAATATACTAATTACAGTTGCCTGGGGCAAGAGATAATAATTACACCAAACAGTAGATATGCTGAAAAATCTTGGGGAAAATGGGAAAAGAGAATAGATATGTAGGGATGTAAGAGCTATGGGAAGCTCTCAGGTATACAGAAAGTCATACACACACAGAGGACTGGAGGCTTGCTCATAAAAGACCTGAGCAGATCCTGAACTTTCATCTCTGGCTGACCTTTAGGCTCCTAAAGGAAGAAATGAAGAGTTATATACAGCTTGGCTAAGAATTAAAGGAGTGTCCACGTGGAGCCAGTCTGCAAAGATTGGGAGATGAGGATGAGGAAGGGTGATTACTGGCTGAAGTCACTTACAGAAGTCTTTGGCAAGTCACTAGCTGACCAGTAAGCTTATATAACAGAGACTAATGTGTGTACTACCAAGAAAGAATATCGTCTTTACAAAATTAGTTTAGAAGACTCACTAAAAAGCCAATAAAGTCCTCCTGACACAGCAACACCAAATCATGGGGAGGGACAAAGACCTGATTTCCAGTTACCACACTATAATATTCAAAGTGTCCATGTTCAAAAAATTCTGAGGCATGTAAAGAAACAAAGTAGCACCACTAATTAGGAAGAAAAGAAATTAACAGCAAGTGTCCCCAGGGACGCAGAAATTGTACTTACCAAAGTCTTTAAATCATCTTATACATGCTGAAAGAGATAAAGGAAATTATAGACAAAGAAGTAAAGGGAACAAGGAGAAGTGTCTTACCAGGTAGAGAATATCAAAGAGATTAAAAACTGTAAACAGGAATCAAATAAATGGAGCTAAAATTTTTTGGATCTAAAAAATTATAACAATTAAAAGTGCTTCAGAGGGGCATAACAATAGATTTGATCCAGTAGAAGAAAGGATCAGTGAACTTGAAGATGGGTCAGTTGCAATTATCCAGTCTGGAGAACAGGGAAAAAAAATGAAGAAAAGAAGACAGAGGGCGCCTCGGTGGCTCAGTGGGTTAAAGCCTCTGCCTTCGGCTCGGGTCGTGGTCTCAGGGTCTTGGGATCAGGCCCCACATCGGGCTCTCTGCTGGGGGGGGCGGAGCCTGCTTCTCCCTCTCTCTCTCTGCCTGCCTCTCTGCCTACTTGTGATCTCTCTCTGTCAAATAAATAAATAAAACAAAAACAAACAAACAAAAAAAAGAAGACAGAATCTGACTGACTTGTGGAAACTTAACATGCTTGCCAACCTACACATAATAGAAATCCAAAAAAATAGAAATCCAAAAAGGAGAGGAGAGAGAGAAAGGGGTACAAAGATTATGTGAAGAAATAATGTCTGAAAATTTCCTCAAATTGGTAAAAGATATGAATCTATGCATCCAGGAAGGCCAACAAACTTTGGGTAGGATAAACTCAAAGAGATTCACACCCAAGACACATTACAATGAAACTGTCAGAGCCCAAGAGAGTCTTGAAAGCACCAAGAAAAAAGTGACCTGTTGTGTAGATGGAATCCTCAGTCAGGTTAGCAGCTAATTTCTTACCAGAAACCATGGAGACTCGAGGTAGTGGATGGTTAAAGTGTTGAAAGAAAAAAAACCTGTCAAACAAGAATACTGTATCTGGCAAAACTACCCTTCAAAAATCAAGAAGGAGAAATAGTACTATCCTAGATAAACAAAAGCTCAGGTAGTCACCTGTAGACCTGCCCTACAAGAAATGCTAAGGGGAAACTTAAGGCTTAAATGAAAGGATACCAGAGTTAATTCCGAGCCATATGAAGAAATAACACCAATATAGGTTAACTACATGGACAACAGAGAAGCCAGTGATATTATACTTTTTGTTTGTAATTCTGATTTTATTTTATATATGATTTGAGACAAATGCATAAAATAATAATTATAAATTTGTGTTATGGACACACAGTAAAGATACAGTTTGTGACATTTATAAACATAGGGGACAAAGCTATATAAGAACGGAGATTGAAGCTACTCTTCTACTCTTGAAGCTAAACTGGTGTTAATTCCAACTAGATTGTTTTATTTTTAAGATGTTAATTTCAAACTTCAGGATAACCACTAAGAGAACAACTATAAAGTATACAGAAAAGTAAGTAAGAATACAATAAAAATTTTATACTACAACAAATAAACACAAAAGAAGGCAGTAATGAAGGAATTGGAAAAAAATATGGCATTTATGGGGTGCCTGGGTGGCTCAGTGGGTTGAAGCCTCTGCCTTCGGCTCAGGTCATGATCTCAGGTCCTGGGATCGAGCCCCATATCGGGCTGTCTGCTCATTGATCCTGCTCCCTTCTCTCTCTGCCTGCCTCTCTGCCTACTTGTGATCTCTGTCTGTCAAATAAATAAAATAAAATCTTTTAAAAAAATATGGCATTTATAAGACAAATACCAAATATATATAAATACAAATACCAAATATATATAAGATATGGCATATATAAGACAAACACCAAAATGGCAGAAGTAAGTACTTTATCAGTAATTGCTTTAAATGAAAAATAAAAGGCAGAGATGGCAGAATGAATTAAGAAACAAGATCCAACTATATGCTGTCTATGTACCAACATCCCAAGTATTCTGCACTACAAACTGTAGTGCTTTGATTCAGGAAGTTCTCATCTTTCTGCCTGACTTCTCATGCCTTGAAATTCAGCTGGAAACTCTCAAGACAGGAGGCTGGGAAAAACTTAGGGCTCGTTTCATTTCTTTCCCATTTCTCAGAGCTCACTTGTTTTTTCCTTTAGGTCCGAAGTCATAAAAGCTATTTTTTTCATTGTCCTTTTTGTTTTTCCCCATATAGTTTGTTTGGTATTTTAGTTATTCTAGGGGAGGGAACAAGTCCTATCCCTGTTACTCCATCTTGGCTGGAAGCAGAAGCCATTATTAATTAAAACTTATTCATTCATAAAAGTCACATAATGGGTTAGGGTTATAATCTTTTTGCCTATTAAATTTGGATCTTCTTAGTAAACTTGGGTTTTTAACAATTATTCTATAAACTATACTAATATTGATAACCTTATAATTGTTCAAAGCAAAAGTATTTCTCTGGCCTTTAAAAAAATTATTTTTAAAAAAGTTTTATTTTTTCAGTGTTCCAAGATTCATTGTTTATGCACCACACCCAGTGCTCCATGTAATTCATGCCCTCCTTAATATCTACCACCAGGCTTACCCATTCGCCTCCCCTCCCCTCCAAAACCCTCAGTTTTTTTCTGAGTCCACAGTCTCATGGTTCATCTCCCCCTCCGATTTCCCCCATTCACTTTTCCTTTCCTTCTCCTAATGTCCTCTGTGTTATTCCTTATGCTGGACAAGTCTGCGAGGGTCAGAGGGAGAGGGAGACTACCTTGTGGGAGCTCAATCCCAGGACTCTGGAATCAGGACCTGAACCAAAGGCAGATGCTTAATGGTTGAACCCACTCAGGCCCTCTTCCCCTGATTTTTTATTACTAAGCCCTTATTCTTATTTCTGGCAGATAGCTTCCCATCTCACCCGCAGAAACGAACTTTTATGTTGTTGGGGGTTTCAGAGATGCCTTCATAGGAACAGTGGAACTCCAGAGGGATCCATACGTTTCTGTCCTCTATTCTAAAACAAGATGCTAACAAGAATGAGAGAAAAAATAAAAGTTATTTCTAAATAGGTATAAGGTGCATTTTAAGATTAAAATAACTGAACATGTAATACAAGTATTTGTCTCAAACCCAGTTTGCATTTCTAGATTTTATTTTTGATCAGTAGCCACTCTGGCACCCAGTTCTTTGTTGTAGGAGAATCTATAAGTGTACTGATATCACTGAAACTTTTTTTTTTCCAAAAATGAAAATCCATATAAGAAGTTAGGTATTCTTGTTTTATAAAGACTATTAGTAGTTAAAAGTAACTAAAGTAGTTCCTTGGTGTAATAATTTCAACCAAATGAATTTTAAGCAACAATTTATTATGCATCAAAAAAATTTAGTTTGGGGGTGCCTCAGTGCTCAGTTGGTTGAGCATCCAACTCTTGGTTTTGGCTCAGGTCATGATCTCAGGGTTGTGAAATCAAGCACTATGTCAGGTTCAATGCTCAGTGTAGAGTTGGCTTGAGATTCTCTCCCTCTCCCTCTGTCCCTCCCCCTTGTGCTCGCTCACCTGCTCTCTCTCTCAAATAAGTAAGTAAATAAATAAATCTTTAAAAGGGGCATTTATTTTTAACATAGTAGCATTAAATCCCAAATACAGAAAATTTAATTTTCTATAATCCCTTATAAGGCACTTAAAACTGTATTTCAGAATGTTTGAGTAAAAATGATCAGTCTACCTCTACTCTAATTCTAGGCAAAGTATTAATACTGAGTGAAAGAAATTGATATAATTGCTGACTAAGCATTATTATTAAAGTTGACAGGAATGTAACATAAATTTTAAAATGTCTTTCCATTGATAGTTTTCCATTAATGTGTTTTCAAATGGACAAAAGAAGAAAAATGACAAATCCTTTGTGACCACAAACTCCAATTAGTTTAGTTTATTCAGCTTTCAAAATATTGAACACCCAACTTAACCTTCTATTCAATCTTTAAGAACCTTATCATTTATGTTTTACCAAATACCAAAGTAATCCCCATTTGTGTCAAACTAGATCATAGACAATGAAGCCAACAAAACCATTCTGACTTTCTTAACTTGTAATAAAGAAAATGGGAGAGACAACCAAAAAGTGAAAAGAAAACCAAAATGGTTATTTTTCCACAGTAAATAAAGTTCTTATTGTCTTTGAAAATAAAGTCATTTAGCGAAGATGGCGGAGAAGTAGGAGGCTGAGACGACATCAGGCAGCAGGAGATCAGCTAGATAGCCTATCAAACCATTCTGAACACCTACAAATCCAACAGGAGATCGAAGAGAAGAAAAACAACAATTCTAGAAACAGAAAATCGACCACTTTCTGAAAGGTAGGACAGCGGAGAAGTGAATCCAACGCGACGGGAAGAGAGACCCTAGGGGGAGGGGCCGGCTCCCGGCAAGCGGCGGAGCACAAAATCAGAACTTTTAAAAGTCGGCTCCACGGAGGGACATCGCTCCAGAGGCTAAACTGGGGTGAAGACCTCGTGGGGACAGCGTGGACTCAGGTCCCGCGGGGTCACAGAAGGATTGGGGGTGTCTGAGTGTCGCAGAGCTCACGGGTATTAGAGTGGGGAAGTCAGCTGCGGAGACAGAGCCGAGATTTCCTAGTGGTCTGTGACACGGACCGGTGCTCTGTGGCACTGGCCGGTGCTCTGTGCGAGGGTCCCCACAAGATCCGGGGAGACTCCGACCCGGGAGAGCTCAGGGATCTACGGGGTTCGGAGACTCCAGGTGGGACTCTGCCAGAGACAGAGACGCTTGGTCACAGGCTGGGTGAGCTCGGAGCGCTCCCCGAAGCCAGTGAGACGGGACTGATGACGCACGATTTTCTCCGAGCGCGGTCTGCGGGCGCGCGCAGTGTGCAGGCGGGCACGCGCGGTCTCCGGTGCAAACGTGGGCTTGGGAGACTGGAGGGATTAAACGCTTTTCTCTGAAGGCGCACTGAAGACTGGGGCCCCTAGCCCTTGGCTCCTCTGAACCAGAGATTGGGAGGCCACCATTGTCATTCTCGTCCTCCGGAACTCTACAGAAAGCGCGTTCAGGGAACAAAAGCTCCTGAAAGCGAACCTGAGAGGATTACTTAGCCCGGCCCCTGGTAAGGGCGGTGCAACTCCGCCTGGGGCAAAGACACCTGAGAATCACTACAACAGGCCCCTCCCCCAGAAGATCAAAGAAATCCAGCCAAGACCAAGTGCACTTAACAAGGAGAACAGCGGATTCTTATCTGGACAAAATGACAAGGCGGAAAAACTCACCACAAAAAAAAGAGCAGGAGACAGGACCGAAGGCTAGGGACCTAATCAATACAGACATTGGTAATATGTCAGATCTGGAATTCAGGATGACGATTCTCAAGGTTCTAGCCGGGCTCGAAAAAGGCATGGAAGATATTAGAGAAACCCTGTCAGGAGAAATAAAAACCCTTTCTGGAGAAATAAGAGAAATAAAGTCTAATCAAGTTGAAATAAAAAAAGCTATTAATGAGGTGCAATAAAAAATGGAGGCTCTTACTGCTAGGATAAATGAGGCAGAAGACAGAATTAGTGATATAGAAGACAAAATGGCAGAAAATAAAGAAGCTGAGCAAAAGAGAGACAAACAACTACTGGACCACGAGGGGAGAATTCGAGAGATAAGTGATGCCATAAGACGAAACAACATTAGAATAATTGGGATTCCAGAGGAAGAAGAAAGAGAAATAGGAGCAGAAGGTATACTGGAGAGGATTATTGTAGAGAATTTCCCTAATATAGCAAGGGGAACAAGCATCAAAATCCAGGAGGTACAGAGAACACCTCTCAAAATCAGTAGGAACCGACCCACACCCCGCCATCTAATAGTAAAATTTACAAGTCTTAGCGATAAAGAGAAAATCCTGAAAGCAGCACGGGACAAGAAGTCTGTAACGTACAATGGTAAAAATATTAGATTGGCAGGAGACTTATCCACAGAGACCTGGCAGGCCAGAAAGAACTGGCATGATATATTCAGAGCACTAAACGAGAAAAACATGCAGCCAAGAATACTTTATCCAGCTAGGTTATCATTGAAAATAGAAGGAGAGATTAAAAGCTTCCAGGACAAACAAAAACTGAAAGAGTTTGTAAACACCAAACCAGCT
This sequence comes from Taxidea taxus jeffersonii, assembly GCA_003697995.1. Lineage (NCBI taxonomy): Eukaryota > Metazoa > Chordata > Mammalia > Carnivora > Mustelidae > Taxidea > Taxidea taxus. Next base: position 7,901 of record RCUC01001052.1, read on the forward strand.
CTACAGGAAATATTGAAAGGGGTCCTCTAAGCAAAGAGAGACCCTAAAAGTATTACCAGAAAGGGACAGAGACATTATACAGTAACAATCACCATACAGGCAATACAATGGCACTAAACTCATATCTCTCAATAGTTACCCTGAATGTAAATGGGCTAAATGCCCCAATCAAAAGACACAGGGTTTCAGAATGGATAAAAAAACAAAACCCATCCATATGCTGCCTACAAGAAACTCATCTTAGACCTGAAGACACCTCCAGATTGAAAGTGAGGGGGTGGAAAACAATTTACCATGCTAATGGACATCAGAAGAAAGCTGGGGTGGCAATCCTTATATCAGATCAATTAGATTTTAAGCCAAAGACTATAATAAGAGATGAGGAAGGACACTATATCATACTCAAAGGGTCTGTCCAACAAGAAGATCTAACAATTTTAAATATCTATGCCCCTAACATGGGAGCAGCCAACTATATAAACCAATTAATAACAAAATCAAAGAAACACATTGACAAGAATACAATAATAGTTGGAGACTTTAATACACCCCTCACTGAAATGGACAGATCATCCAAGCAAAAGATCAACAAGGAAATAAAGGTCTTAAATGACACACTGGACGAGATGGACATCACAGATATATTCAGAACATTCTACCCCAAAGCAACAGAATACACGTTCTTCTCTAGTGCCCATGGAACATTCTCCAGAATAGATCACATCCTGGGTCATAAATCAGGTCTCAACAGGTATCAAAAGATTGGGATCATTCCCTGCATATTTTCAGACCACAGTGCTCTGAAGCTAGAACTCAATCACAAGAGGAAATGTGGAAAGAGCACAAATACATGGAGGCTCAACAGCATCCTTCTAAAAAATGAATGGGTCAACCAGGAAATTAAAGAAGAATTGAAAAAAACCATGGAAACAAATGATAATGAAAACACAACAGTCCAAAATCTGTGGGACACAGCAAAGGCAGTCCTGAGAGGAAAATATATAGCGAAACAAGCCTATCTCAAGAAACAGGAAAGGTCTCAAATACACAACCTAACCCTACACCTTAAGGAACTCGAGAGAGAACAACAAAGAAAGCCTAAACCCAGCAGGAGAAGAGAAATAATAAAGATCAAAGCAGAAATCAATGAAATAGAAACCAAAAAAACAATAGAACAAATCAATGAAACTAGGAGCTGGTTCTTTGAAAGAATTAATAAGATTGATAAACCCCTGGCCAGACTTATCCAAAAGAAAAGAGAAAGGACCCAAATAAATAAAATCATGAATGAAAGAGGAGAGATCACAACCAACACCAAAGAAATACAAACAATCATAAGAACATATTATGAACAACTCTATGCCAACAAATTCGACAATCTGGAAGAAATGGATGCTTTCCTAGAGACATATAAACTGCCAAAACTGAACCAGGAAGAAATAGAAAACCTGAATAGGCCCATAACCAGTAAGGAGATTGAAACAGTCATCAAAAATCTCCAAACAAACAAAAGCCCAGGGCCAGATGGCTTCCCAGGGGAATTCTACCAAACATTTAAAGAAGAATTAATTCCTATTCTCCTGAAACTGTTCCAAAAAATAGAAATGGAAGGAAAACTTCCAAACTCATTTTATGAGGCCAGCATCACCTTGATCCCCAAACCAGACAAGGATCCCATCAAAAAAGAGAATTACAGACCAATATCCTTGATGAACACAGATGCGAAAATTCTCACCAAAATACTAGCCAATAGGATCCAACAGTACATTAAAAGGATTATTCACCAAGACCAAGTGGGATTTATTCCAGGGCAGCAGGGTTGGTTCAACATCCGCAAATCAATCAATGTGATACAGTACATTAACAAAAGAAAGAACAAGAACCATATGATACTCTCAATAGATGCTGAAAAAGCATTTGATAAAGTGCAACATCCCTTCCTAATCAAAACTCTTCAAAGTGTAGGGATAGAAGGCACATACCTCAATATTATCAAAGCCATCTATGAAAAACCCACGGCAAGTATCATTCTCAATGGAGAAAAACTGAGAGCTTTTCCGTTAAGGTCAGGAACACGGCAGGGATGTCCGCTATCACCACTGCTATTCAACATAGTACTAGAAGTCCTAGCCTCAGCAATCAGACAACAAAAAGAAATTAAAGGCATCCAAATCGGCAAAGAAGAAGTCAAACTATTGCTCTTTGCAGATGATATGATACTATATGTGGAAAACCCAAAAGGCTCCACTCCAAAACTGCTAGAGCTTGTACAGGAATTCAGTAAAGTGTCAGGATATAAAATCAATGCACAGAAATCAGTTGCATTTCTTTACACCAACAACAAGACAGAAGAAAGAGAAATTAAGGAGTCAATCCCATTTACAATTGCACCCAAAACCATAAGATACCTAGGAATAAACCTAACGAAAGAGGCAAAGAATCTATACTCAGAGAACTATAAAGTACTCATGAAAGAAACTGAGGAAGACACAAAGAAATGGAAAAATGTTCCATGCTCATGGATTGGAAGAATAAATATTGTGAAAATGTCTATGCTACCTAAAGCTATCTACACATTTAATGCAATGCCTATCAAAATCCCATCCAATTTTTTCAAAGAAATGGAACAAATCATCCTAAAATTTATATGGAACCAGAAAAGACCTCGAATCACCAAAGGAATATTGAAAAAGAAAACCAAAGTTGGTGGCATCACAATTCCCGACTTCAAGCTCTACTACAAAGCTGTCATCATTAAGACAGTATGGTACTGGCACAAAAACAGACACATAGATCAATGGAACAGAATAGAGAGCCCAGAAATAGACCCTCAACTCTATGGTCAACTAATCTTCGACAAAGCAGGAAAGAACATCCAATGGAAAAAAGACAGCCTCTTCAACAAATGGTGTTGGGAAAATTGGACAGCCACATGCAGAAAAATGAAATTGGACCATTTCCTTACACCACACACGAAAATAGACTCAAAATGGATGAAGGACCTCAACGTGAGAAAGGAATCCATCAAAATCCTTGAGGAGAACACAGGCAGCAACCTCTTCGACCTCAGCCGCAGCAACTTCTTCCTAGGAACAACGCCAAAGGCAAGGGAAGCAAGGGAAAAAATGAACTATTGGGACTTCATCAAGATCAAAAGCTTTTGCACAGCAAAGGAAACAGTCAACAAAACCAAAAGACAACTGACAGAGTGGGAGAAGATATTTGCAAACGACATATCAGATAAAGGGCTAGTATCCAAAATCTACAAAGAGCTTAGCAAACTCAACACCCAAAGAACAAACAATCCAATCAAGAAATGGGCAGAGGACATGAACAGACATTTCTGCAAAGAAGACATCCAGATGGCCAACAGACACATGAAAAAGTGCTCCACATCACTCGGCATCAGGGAAATACAAATCAAAACCACAATGAGATACCACCTCACACCAGTCAGAATGGCTAAAATGAACAAGTCAGGAAATGACAGATGCTGGCGAGGATGTGGAGAAAGGGGAACCCTCCTACACTGTTGGTGGGAATGCAAGCTGGTGCAACCACTCTGGAAAACAGCATGGAGGTTCCTCAAAAAATTGAAAATAGAGCTACCTTATGACCCAGCAATTGTACTACTGGGTATTTACCCTAAAGATACAAACGTAGTGATCCAAAGGGGCACGTGTACCCGAATGTTTATAGCAGCAATGTCCACAATAGCCAAGTTATGGAAAGAACCTAGATGTCCATCAACAGATGAATGGATAAAGAAGAAGTGGTATATATATACGATGGAATACTATGCAGCCATCAAAAGAAATGAAATCTTACCATTTCGACGACATGGATGGAACTAGAGCGTATTATGCTTAGCGAAATAAGTCAACTGGAGAAGGAGAACTACCACATGATCTCCCTGATATGAGGAAGTGGAGATGCAACGGGGGTGGGAGTTAAGGTGGTAGGAAAAGTAAAAATGAAACAAGATGGGATCGGGAGGGAGAAAAACCAAAAGAGACTCTTAATGTCATAAAACAAACTGAGGGGGGTGGGGGGAAGAGGGGTTTGGAGAGGGTGGTGGGGTTACATTATATGTTTAAATAAAGCTTAAATAAAGTTAAAAAAAGTCATTTAGCTGTTTTTTTAATGTAAAAATCTAATTTCACTAATAAAATAAAAATTCTTATATCATCATCTACTATGATTTTGATGGGCAGATTTAAGAATGTTATTCAAAATAAAGTTGTCTGTTTCTGTTAAATTTCGTGGTACTTTGAAAAAAAAGAATGGTTTGTTTTTTAAAAAAATCAGAGAGCACCCAGTTCTGGCAAAGATGAGGAAGAACTTATGAATTGCTGGTGGGAATGCAAAATGGTGCAGGTATAGCCACTTTGAAAATCAGTTTGGTGGTTTCTTATAAAGGTGACTGTATACTTGCCATATGATCCAGCAGTTCCACCCCTAGGTAGTCACCCAAGAGAAATAACACTTGTGTTCACATAAAAATCCTTATGTGAATGTATAAAACAGAGCAGCTTTATTCATAATCACCAAAACCTGAAAGCCGCCCAGTTACTCACTAGCTGGTGAATGCATAAACAGACTGTGGTGCATTCATACAATGGAATACTATTAAACAATAAAGAAGATGAGCTATTGATTCATGTAACAACATGTATGACTCTCAAGTACATTTTCATATTTAAAATATTTTAAGAATCTTTTAAAATGAATTGCTGAGCTGCCACGCATGATGGTAACCATCAAGGGTGATGATTTACCAAAAAGATTTCTTACTCCATTATTACTCAATTTGTATGTACTATGAAGAAGGCAAAATGATAGCAGTAGAGAGCAGAGACAAAGCTATAGCAGTGGTTGCAAGTATTTGGTGGTTGGGGAAATGTTTCACTCCAAAAGGGATAACACAGGAATTGGGCGGGGGGGGGGGGGGGTGACAGAACTGCTTAGTGTTCTGGTTATGGTTCTGGAGACCCTACATTGTATGTCTGTTAACCTGTAGAACTGTATATCACAAAGACTGAGTTTTACTGTGTTGAAATTTATCAAAAACTTTAAAAATTATTGGTTAAAAAAATCTGCCCTTGAAGGTTTTTTGGGGGATCACACAAGTGATATGAATTTGGACTGCAGACCCATATAAGAAGTGGCTTATGATTGTGATCTCTATAGTTTTTTAATTTCACCACTACCAGCTGGTGTCAAAGTTGAGTTAATTTCGTGTGGTAAGTTTGTTTCTTGAATATCCGTATATTGAGGTTATACCTCTTTGGGATTTCAGGTTTATGTAATAGGTTTCCTGCTATCCTCTCCATTTAGGTTTTCCCTTCTGTAATTAGTTGGGGTTGGGGTTCTCCAGAGACATGGAACCAATATAGTGTGTGTGTGTTGTGTGTGTGTGTAGGCTTGAATCCCAAATCTGATGGGGTAAGCTGGTAGACTAGAGACTCTGGAAGGGATTGCACTTCAAGTCCAAAGGCAGTCTTCTGGAAAACCAGAAAAAGTTGATGTGGCAAATGAAGTCTAATGTCAGTCTGCTGGCAGGAGTTTGTTCTATTTTGTTCTATTTAGAACTTCAACTGATTAGATGAGGCCCACCCACCATATGGAGACCAATCTGGTTTATTCAGAGTCCACTGACGTAAATTTTATCCAAAAACACCCTAACAGAAACATCCACAGTAATGTGTGACCAAATGTCTGGGCAATGTGGCTCATCCACATTGACACATAATGAACCATTTTACCACCTACCCCCCAAGCCCATGTGGTCACTGAAGCAGAAATTCAAGTCTCTAAGGCTCAGCAGAAACATTCAGGATAAAAGCCTATCTCATTATATATTTTTTACTTCTGATGAATAGTTTCATTCATTCCAGTTCAACAGTTCATTTAAAATAATCCCTTATTTTACTGAGATTTTTATTTTTCAGTTGGGAGGGATATTCAGACTTTCTACCATATGGCTAGAAACAGAAGTTTTTCAGCTTCTTTTCTTATTGCTGCCATTTTTTTTACTTCAAAATACCAAACTGGTTTCTATTTAGGAAACTTGCATTAAGTATTTCCTGTGCCCAATACATTCTTTTCCATTTTTGTGGATCTCCTTCTCGTCATCTTTCAGCTTAAAGGTCCTGTCAGAATTTGTCCAGTAAACACATCAGTGCATGCATGCCCCAGTTCTGTTTGCGTGGTCTCCCATGTCTCTCAAGTCTGGGTTAATCTATTTGGTTTTGGTTTTCCAGTCTTATAGACAGTCTCTCAAAGGTATTTCCTCCCTCTCAATTTTCTTAGCATGAACGCCATGATTCAATTTTCTGTCTTTAAAAAAAAATGCTAGCTGATCGTTAAAGGTTGATCCAAAGTCATGTTTAATGTAGAATCCAAACATATTGAAAGAATAGTGAGGAAGGCCAGGCAGAGGTCTTGCTGCTTGCCTGGAGGGTCTCCTCCAGGGAGAGCAGAGGCCAGAGGTGCCGAGGCCACCAGCCACTGTGACCAGGGGCAGAGTCCCCATCCCTGATGGCAGTGCTCACTCATTTTCAGCAACCCTTTGTTGAGCACCAGCTGTGTGTTGTGTTACGTACTTCATGTAAAATTATCACCTCTGACCCTTCTCCTGAGATGAGCTTGAAGATTCATCCATTTTAGTATCATTCAATTCTTTAGTATAGACCTCAGTAACATGTATTATTACCACAGATTCGGTGTTTTTCTGTTAGGGCCTCTCAGAATGCAAGACATGACCTTTCATCGAGGAGGAGAATGATGCAGGGTTATCAAAGAGGTGACTAAAATTTACAGGTGAAAGAAGGAAAAATAGATTCCACGTGATTGTGTCACTTCTGTTTTACCAATTCCTTCTCTGTGAAGCAGCTTGAGAACATGAGGGAGGCCTTTGTCCGTCGGAGCTGGAAATAATGTCTTGCAGCCCTGGTTTTGGCTTTCTAATTAGTATTTCTATTTTAATCACCCCCTGCTGAATTTTTTCATGGAATTGAAATTTTATAAGGGTTGTTTCTATTTCCTATTATTTAAATGCTGTTTTACTCTGTTACCATAGAATGCACAAGAGAAAGGTTTTTAATTTTGTTATTTTTATTATTACCATTACTATTATTAGTAGTAGTATCAGCACATTTCATTTTCATTTTAAAATAACTGCAGTTTTGTTGATAAGGGTCTCAGATTCTTTCAAGGAGACCAAGAATGGAAAGTTGGCCAGTTAATGCTAGCGTTGGCCTGCAGAGGGAGCTCAGTGCTTTTTTCCCCCCTTGCGTTGGTTAATATAGGTTTTAGAGCTGTGTATCCATCACACCGTGACTTATGAACTATATATTTTTAGAGTCAAGGTAGTTTTTGCTTTATCTACTGCTTCCCCATGTAATGGATTACTACCCTGGGGGTGGGGGGGTCAGTGCATAGAGGGTTTTAGTCAAATTTGCTCCAGAAGCTTCCAGAGCTTCTGAAAGTCTCTGAAAATCTCTTCTAGGGATAGGCCACAGGAAATCTGGCTTGCAGAGACCTCAGCATTTTGGGGGTCTCTAGGAAGAGCCATTGCCTTTTCTGTTTGGTTTGCCATCTGCCCTTTAAATTAGTTTTTAAAAATTATACATGTAATACATGCTTGTGGTAGACGATTTTGAAAATTGAAAACACATTAAAGAAAAAGAAAAAAAGTCACTCATAATATTCAACCCAAAGCTACCCCCTGTTAATACAGTTCCTTCTAGTCTTGTAATAGAAAGCCTTACTGCTTAAAACATTTTAGGGTGAGCAATTTTACTTGAAAAATCATGAGCATTTTCTCACTGAAATCCATGTCCCAACAACTTCCTGAGCTGGGGAGGGTCGTGGCAAGAACAAGTTGGCATCCACAGAAGGCTCTGTCACTGGAACCCAGCTTAACTGAAAATAAAAACCTTCTCTCTCGGGGCCTTGAATTCAGCTGATGGCCTGAGGTTGAGTGGTTGGCCCTAGAGGTGTGTGAGGCTCAGTTTCCCAGCCTGTCCTATGCAAATGTTGGGAATCCAGTTCTTGATCTTTATGCTGTCTCTGTGATGGCAAAGCACAGTGTTGGTCACAACCCTGAGATTCCACGTGACGTGGCAGGACACACCCAGCTTTTGAGGCAACAGATGTCCCACTGGGGACTGCACCTTTGACACAACCCACCGCGCCTGCCCACAGCGCCATACTGCGCATCCACTCTTGCGTATCTGGAGGAAGTAGGCAGGGTGAAGACTGTACCACTGGCACTTGGTAATGTCCATGGGGAGAAAAATGTGAATTTTGAAAACAAACGTATTGCCCACACTTTTCCCAGGAAGAAGATATTTCTTTGCCTCAGGGACACTAGAGGTTAGAAAAGACCTGAGCATCGTGGTCCCCCAGGGAGAACGGAAGTACTTACAGAAGTCTCCCAATTCCGTGACATTTGTGACCTATTATCTGTTAGTCTTCTAGCTTTGGGTGAGTGGAACGCTTAGACTACTTCAAGCAGGATGCCTGGGTCTGATTTCCAGAGGC
>ML093233.1:0-11420 GCA_003697995.1 Taxidea taxus jeffersonii
ATCTCCCTGGGGTTGTTTTTTGTGTTGTCTTTTTAAAGGCAGGGACTCAGTTTCCTATTGCCCTCTGGCTCCCTAGGGGTCAGGTCTGCTGATTTTTAAAGTTCCAGGTGTTAAGCCCTGCTGATGGTAAGAACCTGCAAAATTATGTCACTATGGTTGTCAAAGACAATTATTATGGGGGTTCATCTTCCCTGTGTGGGTTCCTTGTGCCTGGAGAACCTACAGTGAAGGTCTGCTTCTTTCCCCTCTATGAGCCCACAGCATACCTCCTCCTATGGACAGTCCTGTAGGTCCATTTTGTTCCCAACAGCATCTCTGCCCTTCCTTGCTTCTTGGATGTGGTCTCTTCTCTCCATTTAGCTGTGGAAAGTCTGTTCTGCCAGCCTTTACATGGTTTTCTAGGTTATTTAATGACATGGATGTTATCTGGTTGTATCCATTGGATGAGGTGAGGCTAAGATCATCCGACTCTGCCCTCTTCCCTGGTGTTCTCCTCTGCCCACTTTTAAAACTGTTTGTTTTCTTTGTTCTTGATTTGTCTGGGTACCTTTATATCAACCCTTTGACAGATAGATAGTTTATAATTTTTTTTTTTACATTCCTTAAGTTGCCTTTGCATTTGACTGATTATTAGATTGTGCAGATGTTTTTAAATTTGATGTAGTCCCGCTTGTGTATTTTTGCTTTTGTTGCTTGTGCTTTTGGTTTTATATCCAAAAAATTGTTGCAAAGACCTTTTTTTTTCCAAAGTGAAAAATGGTTATTTCTTTTTTATTGAGATGTAACTGACATATAACTTTATATTATTTTCAGGTATACAACATGATATGGTATTTGTATGTCTTGTGAAATGACCACTACAAAGAGTCTAGTTAATATCCATCACCATACAAAATTAATTGAAGTATAAATGACATACAATATTATATGAGTTTCAGGTATACAACATAATTATTCAACATTTATAAGCATTTTGAAACGGTCAGTATAATAAGTTGAATTATCATTTGTCACCATACAAAGTTAATACAGTATTATTGTCTGTTCCTAGTGTTATACATTACATCCCATGATTTATTTATTTTACAACTGGAAATTTATTACCCTTGATACTTTCAGCCATTTTGCCCACCAAACAACCCCCCACTTTCCTTTGGCAACCATCAGGCTGTTCTCTGTATCTAGGAGTCTAGTTTTCTTTTGTCTTTTTTGATTCCACATATAAGTGAAAGTACTTGTATTTCTCTATTTCATTTATTTAATTTAGCATAATACCTTTAGGGTCTATTCATGTTGTCACAAATGGCAAGATTTCATTCTTTATTATGACTGAGTAGTATTCCATTGTGTGGTATGTCTATGTATGTGTGCATAACATTTGCTTTATCCCTTCATCATCAGTGACACTTAAATTGTTTCCATGTCTCGGCTATGGAAAACTATTTATCATGCTAATGGACATGAAAAGAAGCTGAGTGTTAACCCTTATATCAGAAAAATCAGATTTTTAAACCAAAGAGTATAATAAGAGATGAGGAAGGATACAATAACAATTAAAAGGCCTATCCAAAAAGACCTCACAATTGCAAATATTTATGTTCCTAACATGGGAGCAGCCAACTATATAAACCAATTAATAACAAAATTTAAAAAACACATTCATAATAATGCAATAATAGTAGGGGACTTTAACTCCCCACTCACTATAATGGACAGATCATCTAAGTAGAAGATCACCAAGAAAACTAGGGCTTTGAATGACACACTGGACCAGAAGGACTTCACAGATATAGTCAGAGCATTGCATCCTAAAGCAACAGAATACACATTCTTCTCAAGTGCACATGGAACATTCTTCAGAATAGATCACATCCTGGATCACAAATCAGGTCTCAACCAGTACCAAAGGATTGGAATCATTTCCTGCATATTTTTGGACCACAATGCTTTAAAATTTGAACTCAATCAGAAGAGGAAATTTGGAAAGACCTCAAATACATGGAAGCTAAAGAGTATCCTCTTTTTTTATTAATTATTTTTATTAACATATGATGTATCATTTGCCCCAGGGATAGAGGTCTGTGAATCATCAGGCTTACACATTTCACAGCACTCACCATATCACATACCTTTCCCAATATCCATAACCCAGCCACCCTCTCCATACCCCCCTCCCCACAGCAACCCTCAGTTTGTTTTGTGAGATTAAGAGTTAAACAGCATCTCCTTAAGGAATGAATGGATCAACCAGAAAATTAAAGAAGAATTTAAAAAATTCTTGGAATCAAATAAAAATGAAAACATAATTGTTCAGAAGTTTGGGATGCAGCAAAGGCAGTCTCAAGAGGGAAGTATATAGCAATACAAGGCTTTCTCAAGAAACAAGAAAAGTCTCAAATACACAACCTAACTTACACCTACAGGAACTGGAGGAAGAATGGCAAATAAAACCTAAACTCTGCAGAGAATGAGAATTAATGAGGATTTGAGCACATATCAATGAAATAGAAATTAAAAGAAAAGTAGAACAGAACAATGAAACTAGGAGCAGTTTCTTTGAAAAAATTAATAAACAAAATCATGAGTGAAAGTGAAGAGATTACAATCAACACTGAAGAAATAGATATAATTATAAGAATATATTATAAGCAACTGTATGCCAATAAATTAGGCAATCTGGAAGAAATGGATGCATTCCTAGAGAGGTATAAACTACCAGAATAAAAACAGGAAGAAATAGAAAACCTGAAAACACCCATAACCAGCAAGGAAATTGAAGCAATTATAAGAAATCTTCCAACAAGCAAGAGTCCAGGACCAGAGAGTTTCCTAGGGGAATTCTATCAAAAATTTAAAGAAGAATTAATACCCATTCTTTTGAAGCTGTTTCAAAGAATAGAAATGGAAGGAAATCTTCCAAGCTCTTTCTATGAAGCCACCATTACCAGACAAAGACCTCACCAAGGAGAATGACAGACCAATATCCTGATGAGTATCAATGCCAAAATTCTCACCAAGATACTACCAATAGATCCTACAGTACATTAAGAAGATTATTCACCACGACCAAGTGGGATTCATTCCTGGGCTGTAAGGGTGTTTCAACATCCACACATTAATCAATGTAATATATTACATTAATAAAAGAAGGGACAAGAACCATATGATCCTTTCAATAGATGCAGAAAACCATTTGACAAAGTACAGCATCTTTTGTTGATAAAAACACTGGTGTGTAGTTATAGAGGGAACATACTTCAATATCATAAAAGCCATCTATGAAAAACCCACAGCAAATACCATTCTCAATGGAGAAAAACTGACGGCTTTCTCCCATGGTCAGGAACACACCAGGGCTGTCCACTATCACCACTACTATTCAACATAATACTAAATTCTTAGCCTCAGTAATCAGACAACAAAAAGAAATAGAAGAGATTGAAATTGGTAAAGAAGTCAAATTCTCACCCTTCACAGATGACATGATTCTCTATGTGGAAAACCCAAAAGACTCCACCCCAAAATTGCTAGAACTCATACAAGAAATCAGCAAATTGACAGTATATAAAATTAATTCCCAGAAATCATTTATTTTTCTATACACTAACAATGAGACAGAAGAAAGAAATTAAAGAGTTGATCCCATTTTACAATTGAACCCCAAACTATAAGATAACTAGGAATAAACCTAACCAAAGAGGGAAAGGATCTGTACACAGAAAACTATAGAACACTCATGAAAGAACTTGAGGAAGACACAAAGAGATGGAAAAACATTCCATGCTCATGGATTGGGAAAAAAATATATTGTTAAAATGTCTATGCTACCTAGAGCAATCTACACCTTCAATGCATTTCCTATCAAAATAGCATCAACTTTTTCAAAGAGCTGGAAAAATTATCCCAAAGTTTGTATGGAACCAGAAAGGATTTCTACTAGCCAAAGGAATGTTGAAAAAGAAAAGCAAAGCTGGTGGCATCACAATTCCAGGCTTTAAGCTCTATTACAAAGCTATAATCATCAAGACAGTATGAGACTGGGGAAAAAATGGACACATAGATCAATGGAACAGAATGGAGAACCCAGAAATGGATCTTCAACTCTATGATCAACTAATCTTGGACTAAGCAGGAAAGAATATATAATGGAAAAAGGAGAATGTCTTTAACAAATGGTGTTGGGAAAATTGGACAGCCACATGTAGGAGAATGAAACTGGACCATTTCCTGATCCATACACAAAAATAGACTCAAAATGGATAAAAGACCCCAATGTGAGACAGGAATCCATCAGAATCCTAGAGGAGAACACAGGCAGTAATCTCTATGACCTCAGCTGCAGCAATTTCTTGCTAGACACATCTCCAAAGGCAAGGGAAACAAAGGCAAAAATGAACTATTGGGACTCCATCATGATAAAACCTTTTGCAAAGCTAAGGAAACAGTTGACAAAACCAAAAGACAACCAACAGAATGTTGCAAATATTTGCGAATGACATATGAGATAAAGGGCTAGTATCCAAAATCTATAAAGAACTCATCAAACTCAACACCCAAAGAACAAATAATCTGATAAAAAATGGGCAGTAGACATGAACAGATATTTTCCAAAGAAGACATACAAATGGCGAACAGACACATGAAAAACTGTTCAACATCACTCGGCATCAGAAAACACAAATTAAAACCACAACAAGATACCACCTCACACCAGTCAGAATGGCTAAAATCAACAAGTCAGGAATTGACAGATGTTAGCAAGGATGTGGAGAAAGAGGAACTTTCTTAAACTGTTTTTTTTTTTAAAGATTTTATTTTTTTTTATTTCACAGAGAGACACAATGAGAGAGAGAGAGAGAGAGAACACAAGCAAGAGCAGTAGGAGAGGGAGAAGCAGGCTTCCTGCTAAGCAGGAAGACCAATGCAGGGCTCAATCCCAGGACCCTGGGATCATGACCTGAGCCGAAGGCAGACACTTAATGACTGAGCCACCCAGGCTTCTTACACTGTTGGTGGGAATGCAAGCTGGTGCAGCCACTCTGGAAAACAGTACAGAGCTTCCTTAAAAAGTTGAAAATAGAGCTACCCTAAGACCCAGCAACTGTGCTACTAGGGATTTACCCCAAATTTACAAATGTAGTGATCCAAAGAGACACCTGCACCCAATGTTTATAACAGCAATGTCCACAATACCAAATGGAAAGAACAATGGAAAGAGCCTAGATGTCCATAGACAGATGAATGGATAAAGAAGATGTGATATGGGGAGGAGTCAAGATGGCGGAGAAGTAGGAGGCTGAGACGACATCAGGCAGCAGGAGATCAGCGAGATAGCCTATCAAACCATTCCGAACACCTACAAATCCAACAGGAGATCGAAGAGAAGAAAAACAACAATTCTAGGAACAGAAAATCGACCACTTTCTGAAAGGTAGGACCAGCGGAGAAGTGAATCCAACGCGACGGGAAGATAGACCCCGGGGGGAGGGGCCGGCTCCCGGCAAGCGGCGGAGCACAAAATCAGAACTTTTAAAAGTTGGCTCCACGGAGGGACATCACTCCAGAGGCTAAACTGGGGTGAAGACCTCACGGGGACAACGTGGACTCAGGTCCCACGGGGTCACAGAAGGATTGGGGGTGTCTGAGTGTCACAGAGCTCACAGGTATTAGAGCGGGGAAGTCGGCTGCGGAGACAGAGCCGAGGTTTCCTAGTGGTCTGTGACACGGACCGGTGCTCTGTGGCACTGGCCAGTGCTCTGTGCGAGGGGTCCCCACAAGATCCGGGGAGACTCCGAACCGGGAGAGCTCAGGGATCTGCGGGGTCCGGAGACTCCAGGTGGGACTCTGCCAGAGACAGAGACGCTTGGTCACAGGCTGGGTGAGCTCGGAGCACTCCCAGAAGCCAGTGAGACGGGACTGCTTACGCACGATTTTCTCTGAGCGCGGTCTGCGGGTGCGCGCAGTGTCGGCGGGCCCGAGGTGTCGGCGGCCCTCGGGGTCTGCGGGCCTGCGGTGTCTGTGGGCGCGCGGTGTCTGCGGGCGGACGCGCGTGCGCACTCTCCAGCGCAAACGTGGGCTAGGGAGACTGGAGGGATTAAACGCTTTTCTCTGAAGGCGCACTGAAGACTGGGGCCCCTAGCTCTCGGCTCCTCTGAACCGGAGATTGGGAGGCCGCCATTGTCATTCCCGTCCTCCGGAACTCTACAGAAAGCGCGTTCAGGGAACAAAAGCTCCTGAAAGCAAACCTGAGAGGATTACTTAGCCCGGCCCCTGGTAAGGGCGGTGCAACTCCGCCTGGGGCAAAGACACCTGAGAATCACTACAACAGGCCCCTCCCCCAGAAGATCAAAGAAATACAGCCAAGACCAAGTTCACTTAACAAGGAGAACAGCGGATTCTTATCTGGACAAAATGACAAGGCGGAAAAACTCACCACAAAAAAAAGAGCAGGAGACAGGACCGAAGGCTAGGGACCTAATCAATACAGACATTGGTAATATGTCAGATCTGGAATTCAGGATGACGATTCTCAAGGTTCTAGCCGGGCTCGAAAAAGGCATGGAAGATATTAGAGAAACCCTGTCAGGAGAAATAAAAACCCTTTCTGGAGAAATAAAAGAAATAAAGTCTAATCAAGTTGAAATAAAAAAAGCTATTAATGAGGTGCAATCAAAAATGGAGGCTCTTACTGCTAGGATAAATGAGGCAGAAGACAGAATTAGTGATATAGAAGACCAAATGGCAGGGAATAATGAAGCAGACCAAAAGAGAGACAATCAACTACTGGACCACGAGGGGAGAATTCGAGAGATAAGTGATGCCATAAGACGAAACAACATTAGAATAATTGGGATTCCAGAAGAAGAAGAAAGAGAAATAGGAGCAGAAGGTATACTGGAGAGGATTATTGTAGAGAATTTCCCTAATATAGCAAGGGGAACAAGCATCAAAATCCAGGAGGCCCAGAGAACACCTCTCAAAATCAATAGGAATCGACCCACACCCCGCCACCTAATAGTAAAATTTACAAGTCTTAGCGACAAAGAGAAAATCCTGAAAGCAGCACGGGACAAGAAGTCTGTAACGTACAATGGTAAAAATATTAGATTGGCAGCAGACTTATCCACAGAGACCTGGCAGGCCAGAAAGAACTGGCATGATATATTCAGAGCACTAAACGAGAAAAACATGCAGCCAAGAATACTTTATCCAGCTAGGTTATCATTGAAAATAGAAGGAGAGATTAAAAGCTTCCAGGACAAACAAAAACTGAAAGAGTTTGTAAACACCAAACCAGCTCTACAGGAAATATTGAAAGGGGTCCTCTAAGCAAAGAGAGACCCTAAAAGTATTACCAGAAAGGAACAGAGACATTATACAGTAACAATCACCATACAGGCAATACAATGGCACTAAACTCATATCTCTCAATAGTTACCCTGAATGTAAATGGGCTAAATGCCCCAATCAAAAGACACAGGGTTTCAGAATGGATAAAAAAACAAAACCCATCCATATGCTGCCTACAAGAAACTCATTTTAGACCTGAAGACACCTCCAGATTGAAAGTGAGGGGGTGGAAAACAATTTACCATGCTAATGGACATCAGAAGAAAGCTGGGGTGGCAATCCTTATATCAGATCAATTAGATTTTAAGCCAAAGACTATAATAAGAGATGAGGAAGGACACTTCATCATACTCAAAGGGTCTGTCCAACAAGAAGATCTAACAATTTTAAATATCTATGCCCCTAACATGGGAGCAGCCAACTATATAAACCAATTAATAACAAAATCAAAGAAACACATTGACAAGAATACAATAATAGTTGGAGACTTTAATACACCCCTCACTGAAATGGACAGATCATCCAAGCAAAAGATCAACAAGGAAATAAAGGTCTTAAATGACACACTGGACGAGATGGACATCACAGATATATTCAGAACATTCTACCCCAAAGCAACAGAATACACGTTCTTCTCTAGTGCCCATGGAACATTCTCCAGAATAGATCACATCCTGGGTCATAAATCAGGTCTCAACAGGTATCAAAAGATTGGGATCATTCCCTGCATATTTTCAGACCACAATGCTCTGAAGCTAGAACTCAATCACAAGAGGAAATGTGGAAAGAGCACAAATACATGGAGGCTCAACAGCATCCTTCTAAAAAATGAATGGGTCAACCAGGAAATTAAAGAAGAATTGAAAAAAACCATGGAAACAAATGATAATGAAAACACAACGGTCCAAAATCTGTGGGACACAGCAAAGGCAGTCCTGAGAGGAAAATATATAGCGATACAAGCCTATCTCAAGAAACAGGAAAGGTCTCAAATACACAACCTAACCCTACACCTCAAGGAACTCGAGAGAGAACAACAAAGAAAGCCTAAACCCAGCAGGAGAAGAGAAATAATAAAGATCAAAGCAGAAATCAATGAAATAGAAACCAAAAAAACAATAGAACAAATCAATGAAACTAGGAGCTGGTTCTTTGAAAGAATTAATAAGATTGATAAACCCCTGGCCAGACTTATCCAAAAGAAAAGAGAAAGGACCCAAATAAATAAAATCATGAATGAAAGAGGAGAGATCACAACCAACACCAAAGAAATACAAACAATCATAAGAACATATTATGAACAACTCTATGCCAACAAATTCGACAATCTGGAAGAAATGGATGCTTTCCTAGAGACATATAAACTGCCAAAACTGAACCAGGAAGAAATAGAAAACCTGAATAGGCCCATAACCAGTAAGGAGATTGAAACAGTCATCAAAAATCTCCAAACAAACAAAAGCCCAGGGCCAGATGGCTTCCCAGGGGAATTCTACCAAACATTTAAAGAAGAATTAATTCCTATTCTCCTGAAACTGTTCCAAAAAATAGAAATGGAAGGAAAACTTCCAAACTCATTTTATGAGGCCAGCATCACCTTGATCCCCAAACCAGACAAGGATCCCATCAAAAAAGAGAATTACAGACCAATATCCTTGATGAACACAGATGCGAAAATTCTCACCAAAATACTAGCCAATAGGATCCAACAGTACATTAAAAGGATTATTCACCACGACCAAGTGGGATTTATTCCAGGGCAGCAGGGTTGGTTCAACATCCGCAAATCAATCAATGTGATACAGTACATTAACAAAAGAAAGAACAAGAACCATATGATACTCTCAATAGATGCTGAAAAAGCATTTGATAAAGTGCAACATCCCTTCCTAATCAAAACTCTTCAAAGTGTAGGGATAGAAGGCACATACCTCAATATTATCAAAGCCATCTATGAAAAACCCACTGCAAGTATCATTCTCAATGGAGAAAAACTGAGAGCTTTTCCGTTAAGGTCAGGAACACGGCAGGGATGTCCACTATCACCACTGCTATTCAACATAGTACTAGAAGTCCTAGCCTCAGCAATCAGACAACAAAAAGAAATTAAAGGCATCCAAATCGGCAATGAAGAAGTCAAACTATCGCTCTTTGCAGATGATATGATACTATATGTGGAAAACCCAAAAGGCTCCACTCCAAAACTGCTAGAGCTTGTACAGGAATTCAGTAAAGTGTCAGGATATAAAATCAATGCACAGAAATCAGTTGCATTTCTTTACACCAACAACAAGACAGAAGAAAGAGAAATTAAGGAGTCAATCCCATTTACAATTACACCCAAAACCATAAGATACTTAGGAATAAACCTAACCAAAGAGGCAAAGAATCTATACTCAGAGAACTATAAAGTACTCATGAAAGAAATTGAAGAAGATACAAAGAAATGGAAAAATGTTCCATGCCCATGGATTGGAAGAATAAATATTGTGAAAATGTCTATGCTACCTAAAGCTATCTACACATTTAATGCAATGCCTATCAAAATCCCATCCAATTTTTTCAAAGAAATGGAACAAATAATCCTAAAATTTATATGGAACCAGAAAAGACCTCGAATAGCCAAAGGAATATTGAAAAAGAAAACCAAAGTTGGTGGCATCACAATTCCCGACTTCAAGCTCTACTACAAAGCTGTCATCATTAAGACAGTATGGTACTGGCACAAAAACAGACACATAGATCAATGGAACAGAATAGAAAGCCCAGAAATAGACCCTCAACTCTATGGTCAACTAATCTTCGACAAAGCAGGAAAGAACATCCAATGGAAAAAAGATAGCCTCTTCAACAAATGGTGTTGGGAAAATTGGACAGCCACATGCAGAAAAATGAAATTGGACCATTTCCTTACACCACACACAAAAATAGACTCAAAATGGATGAAGGACCTCAACGTTAGAAAGGAATCCATCAAAATCCTTGAGAAGTACACAGGCAGCAACCTCTTCGACCTCAGCCGCAGCAACTTCTTCCTAGGAACAACGCCAAAGGCAAGGGAAGCAAGGGAAAAAATGAACTATTGGGACTTCATCAAGATCAAAAGCTTTTGCACAGCAAAGGAAACAGTCAACAAAACCAAAAGACAACTGACAGAGTGGGAAAAGATATTTGCAAATGACATATCAGATAAAGGGCTAGTATCTAAAATCTACAAAGAGCTTAGCAAACTCAACACCCAAAGAACAAATAATCCAATCAAGAAATGGGCAGAGGACATGAACAGACATTTCTGCAAAGAAGACATCCAGATGGCCAACAGACACATGAAAAAGTGCTCCACATCACTGGGCATCAGGGAAATACAAATCAAAACCACAATGAGATACCACCTCACACCAGTCAGAATGGCTAAAATGAACAAGTCAGGAAATGACAGATGCTGGCGAGGATGTGGAGAAAGGGGAACCCTCCTACACTGTTGGTGGGAATGCAAGCTGGTGCAACCACTCTGGAAAACAGCATGGAGGTTCCTCAAAAAATTGAAAATAGAGCTACCTTATGACCCAGCAATTGCACTACTGGGTATTTATCTTAAAGATACAAACGTAGTGATCCAAAGGGGCACGTGTACCCGAATGTTTATAGCAGCAATGTCCACAATAGCCAAGTTATGGAAAGAACCTAGATGTCCATCAACAGATGAATGGATAAAGAAGAGGTGGTATATATATACAATGGAATACTATGCAGCCATCAAAAGAAATGAAATCTTACCATTTGTGACGACATGGATGGAACTAGAGCGTATTATGCTTAGCGAAATAAGTCAACTGGAGAAAGACAACTACCACATGATCTCCCTGATATGAGGAAGTGGAGATGCAACGGGGATGGGAGTTAAGGTGGTAGGAAAAGTAAAAATGAAAGAAGATGGGATCGGGAGGGAGAAAAACCAAAAGAGACTCTTAATGTCATAAAACAAACTGAGGGGGGTGGGGGGAAGAGGGGTTGGGTGAGGGTGGTGGGGTTACATCATATGTTTAAATAAAGCTTAAATAAAGTAAAAA
>ML093233.1:11520-74763 GCA_003697995.1 Taxidea taxus jeffersonii
TGTTTAAATAAAGCTTAAATAAAGTAAAAAAAAAAAGAAGATGTGATATAATAGTGGAATAATACTCAGTCATCAATAAAATGAAATCTTGCTATTTGCAACAATGTGGATGGAACTAGAGGGTATTAGGCTGAGTGAAATAAGTCTGTCAGAGAATGGCAATTATCATATGATCTCACTCATATGTGGGATTTAAGAAACAAGGCAGAGGATCCTAGAGGAAGACAGGAAAAAAATCAAACAAGATGAAATCAGAGAGGGAGACAAACCATAAGAGACCCTTAATCATAGAAAATAAACTGAGGGCTGCTGGAGGGGAGTATGTGGAGGGTAACTGGGTGATAGACATTAAGCAGGGCATGTGATGTAATGAGAACTGGGTATTATATAAGACTGATGAATCACCGACCTTTATCTTTGAAACTAATAATATAGCTATATGCTAACTAATTGAATTTAAATACAATTTAGAAAAAAAGAAAAACGTCTATTCAGGTCACTAGAAATATCCCTTAGGTCTATTCTGCCTAAAGTATATTCAAGTCCATTATTTCTCTTATTTTATTTTTTAAAGATTTTATCTGAGAGAGTGAGAAAAAGAGAGCATGAGCAGGGTAGGTAGGGATAGAGAGGGAGGCAGAGTCCATTGCGGGACTCGATCCCGGGACTCTGGGATTATGACCTGAGTGGAAGGCAGATGCTTCACCAACTCAACTGCCCAGGTGCCCCCATTATTTCTCTTTTAATTGGGTTATTTATTTATTTATTTATTTTTGCTTTACATATTATATAATACTTATTTCATTTCATACATTTATTCTAGAGTCCTCTAACCTCCACCAAATTGTGCTTGGTTCTTGTGCAATAGGCTCATGTTACACTGTTCTGTTCTTTTTTGAATTCTTATTAGAGTTTATAATTATATGTTAATGGAATTATTTTTTATATGTATATTACTTCCCACCGGAATGTAAATTCTCCTAAGACAGTGAATGTATCTGCTTTCACATTAATAGAATACACTTAGAGCATAGTATGATATATATAACAACACTGGTACTCAATGACACTTTATTTTTGCATTATTGATTAAATTAGTGAATATATTAACAAAGTTTGGGGCTTAGTCCAGCCAATAGAAAAGTGAGCATTACTTTGCTTTCCTTTACTATTATTCATAGTGACATACATATTCTTTAGTGTTACATTTCTGGGATGCCTATGGTCTGGAGCAGGACTTGGATACTCAGGGTTTCCTAACTGGGATAAAAATGAGGAAAACCTTAAAAGCCAATATATCTTCAAACAGAATGCTTCTCTGCCTATTTTTTTTTCCTTTTCTTTTCTGTAACACTTAAAATAATCTTTGTATTATAGAATATTTCAGCTATATGTAGTAGTAGAGAGAATAGTGGCATGTATCAGTTGTACAGCTTTAATAATTATTAATTCTGGATAATTTTGTAAACCCACCCACTTAATCCTATATACAAACTGTTTATTTTGAAGATAATCTTACACATCACATCACTGATGAATATTTTATTATGAAAATCTAAAATATAAAGACTTTAGAAACATAGCCATTACCACATCTAAAATTAGATAATTTCTTAATACAGCCAGTGCTTAATTTTTGTGAGTCTCATAAGAAGGTTTTTTTTTTTAAAGATTTTATTTATTTATTTGATAGACAGAGATCACAAGTGGGCAGAGAGGCAGAGAGAGAGAGGAGGAAGCAGGCTGTCTGCAGAGCAGAGAGCCCGATGCGGGGCCCGATCCCACCACCCTGGGATCATGACCCGAGCCGAAGGCAGCGGCTTTAACCCATTGAGTCACCCAGGCGCCCCTGATAGGAAGTTTTTAACAGTTGTTTTGTTTGAATATGCATCCAAAGCTAACATTTGATTGATATGTCTTCAGTTTTTTTACATGAATTTTCTCTGTTCTGTATTTTTATATGCAAATTATTTGCTAAAAAAAAGATTTTCTAGTTATTTACTTACTAAATAGTATGATATTGATATTAAATATTAATAAAGTCACACTTTATGCACATGATCAGAAATAATTCAAAGAACTCAAATAATTTTTAAAGAATCATGTAATTTAATATCATGAGTACTGATACCTAACTTTATGTACAGTAATATAATGTGGTGATCCCACTTTAACTTTTAGCTGATAAAATGAAATGATTGCTTATTTTAAATTAATTCCATTTTAAAATTACATGAAGACTTTATGAATGAATTCCCTTAATAAAACACAACTTCCATTACATTTGTTTTCCTCAGTATTTCATTGGGAAGACGTCTGAGTAGGTCAGCATTTATGTGTTCTTGGAACTCCATTCATAATGTGATTCAATATAACCCTTGTATTACAATAACACATGCTCACACACACACCCCATATCCAAATTTGCTTCTTTTCACATATTCACCTTATGGTCTTATTCTAATGCTCTCCTAACTGACATCCATTTTCTTTCCTACCTAAAGAATTCTTATCTTCTCCTGGGTGAGGAAAGGAGAGGGAAGTGTCTCCTATTGTCATTCATTCTTTACAAATTGAAATTTTAAAGTTTTGGAAAACAATTTTGACTTTCAGTATGTTTTAAATTCAAAGTTCCTTTATCCTAACTTACTTCTCCATCTTAGCTTTCTAAAACTACATTAAAATGAGTAGGAACTTCTTTTTTCATTTTTGCATTTCTTCTATATCAAATCTGTAGCAAAGACAAAGGGCTTATATTACTTTCACTAATGTCTGAATTAGGGGGAGTGGTAATGCCCTAGTGTGGGAATAATAAGAAAGAAATATTAACATCAGCTAAAATATCAAAATATTATCAGTCTATACTTGCTTGCTCCTGTATTACTGGACATGATACATAATCTGGAAAGTGAGAATAAATGGCCCTGAAGCATATGGGGTCACAGTCCTAGTCAATCCTGAGATGAAAGAAAGGAAAATTTTATTAGAAGATTTCATAAAG
This sequence comes from Taxidea taxus jeffersonii, assembly GCA_003697995.1. Taxonomy (NCBI): domain Eukaryota; kingdom Metazoa; phylum Chordata; class Mammalia; order Carnivora; family Mustelidae; genus Taxidea; species Taxidea taxus. Next base: position 14,522 of record ML093233.1, read on the forward strand.
GGAAATTTATTATTTCCATGGGAGTTCTGGATCAGGGTTACAAAGAATCAGGGAACTGGGTGGAATACCCCAGAGATCTCACAGTAGGTAAAAATTGAGAAAAGAAAAGAAAAAAAAAAAAAGAAAAAGAAAGAAAAAAAATCAGGCATTCAAGGGGCAGAATTCCAGAGGATATGTGAGCTCTCAAAGGATGTAGCTGGACCTTAAATCCTAGAGAAGAGGTGAGAGGGGCAACATTGGACAGAGAAGGAATATGACGAACTCAGCCAGGCAATAGTGCCAGGTCACCTATCAAGTCCACTCTTCTGCTCTGGTCGGTGGGCATGCGGTGCTCCTGCAATAGGACAGACATGACATGGTTGATCCCGGGGGCTCCTGTGCTGTCATCATGCCCTCCTCGAGACTCCTACAACCCTTCAACCATATCTGTGCCCACAAATTCCTCCCAGTTTCCTTCCTCCTGTGCTGTGTCTCCAGCTCTGAGCTCTGACAAATCTGAATGCTTACCTTCCTTTCTAGGGTGCGGCTCACAAGGGTCCTTGATGTCTGGAAGCACCGCTTGAGCGCAGGCCTTGGATAATGAAGACAGTGCCCACCACGATGCCCACAAGGCCCACAGCCAACCCCAGGGCACAGACCACAGTCTCTGTCAGCTCTGACATAGGGGCTGGAATTTCAGGTTCTGTGAAAATGAGGTTGTGGGAGTCAGAATACAGTGTTGGTTCATGTACACGTGTGTGGGATAGAGCAGGAGGGATGGTTTTTGTTCTATGAGGACTCAGGGCATGACGGTTAGGGAAGAGAATAAAGTCCATTATTTGAAACCTTTAAAGTGTGGAAAACATTCACAGGCTCAAAGGCAGGATATTCTGGATTTGATAGAGAAAGAAGTTGCCAAGGGGGTGGAATTCATACGTACCCCAGTGTTTCAGAAGTGGTTCATCCAGGCCCCAGTGCTCCACCTTGCAGTCATAAATATCATCAGCAGAAGGGAGGAAGGTGAGGTAACTGAACTTTAAGAAGGAATGATCCTTCTTGGCGAGGAAGCTGGTTTCAGAAACACCTTGTGTGACTGAGTGCCCATTCTTCAACCATGTGATATTGATCACAGGAGGAAAGATGTTGTCCACAAGACAGACGAGGGTGTTGGGTTGACCCAGCATCACAGGAGACTTGGGAAACAGCGTCACTTCAGGAACCTCTGTGGTGAGGAAGCAGCACTGATATGAATTGCAAAGAGCTCTGCCCTGAGGTTCTGCACTGTGTTCTGCAAGAGCCCTTCCACCAACAGTTCCCCATCTGATGGTAGAAGAGTTTTTACTTACCTTCTGCTTGGGAAATGCTATCTACCCACTGCCTGTATTTTATCCCTGTGCCCTTCCCCCGTGGGCGTGCTTATTAAAGTGGCAGATCTATAGGACTTCTCCTTGAGGGGTTCAAGGAACACGGTATGGGCGTAAGGATCCTCGTATTACGTGACAATATTTCAGCTCTGAGGTGGCAGAGAATGAGTGTTCAGTAATTACTATGAGAAGATCTGGGGAAAGATCCTTGGAAAGCAGTCAGGGGTATCTTTCATAGGGAAGAAGGGAATGAGACCTGATATGTAGGGATAGATTCAGTAAAGAGAGGCAGAGTAGTGGATACATACCATTGGTAACAGCGGTGTAGTTGGAGCGTTTAGTCAGGGTGTTCAAGTTTTGTTTTATTATAGCCAAGTTTCTCAGTGCACCTTGTGGGTCAAAACTTGCAAATGTACTAAACACGGGCAGCCGCCAGACAGTTTCCTTCTTCTCCAAGTCCACATAGAATTCCTCATCTCCATCAAATTCATGGGTGTAGTAGCCAGAGGGACCATAAGACTGGTAGACATTTATGCCATAGGAAGCAAAATGGTCAGCTGATGAGAGAGTGAGGAGCAAGAAAAAAAACAGAGGGAGAAAGAACCTTATTAAATTGAGTGACAGAAGAAACTAAACTGGTTTTCAAATATTGTGGGCTTCATCTTTGGTACTGTCTTTTTTCTCTCTCCTTTTTTTTTTCTTTCAAGATTTATTTGTGTATTTGAGAGAGAGTACAAGTCGGGGGAGGGACAAAGGGAGAGAGTCTCCAGCAGACTCCACACTGAGCACAGAGCCCAGTGCCAGGCTGGATCTCATGACCTGTGAGATCATGACCTGAACAAGATCAGTCTTTCAAGGGACTGAGCCACCCAGGTGCCCCCTTTGGCACAGTCTTTAGGCAAATTTTCCTGCTCCCTTTCCCTCAGGGTTGGTAGGTGTCCAGTTAGAATGCAGCTGATTTTCCACTGTCATGTAGGCTCCATGAGGACAGAATTTCAACAGCCTTGTTACTGCTATTCCCTGTGTGGTTAGCTCAGCACCTGGCACACCCAGTACATTTACGATAAACATAATGAAATTTAAAAAGGAATGAACAAATCATAATGGTCTTAGCTTCCTTTTCAGAGATTGAGTTTACCTCCCTCAGCTTCGTAAGTTTTATCTCTTACTTAATTCTTTCATCAGTTAATAAGAAATACATTTTGATTCCTCTCCCTCTCAGGACTGGTTCAGAACAGAATATTTTCTTTTTTTTTTTTTTTTTAAGATTTTATTTATTTATTTGACAGACAGAGATCACAAGTAGGCAGAGAGGCAGAGAGAGAGGAGGAAGCAGGCTGTCCGCAGAGCAGAGAGCCCGATATGGGGCTCGATCCCACGACCCTGGGATCTATGACCCGAGCTGAAGGCAGTGGCTTTAACCCACTGAGCCACCCAGGCGCCCCAGAACAGAATATTTTCTGCACAGGCCTTCCTGCCTTCCTTCCTTCCTTCTCTCCTTCCTCCTTCTCCTCCTTCTTCCTCTTGTCTTTCCAAGAAGAACACACAGGACTTTATTGTTTTACAAAAGTTTCTTCTAAATATTGTAGGATGTGAGAGTGTGACAAGGACAGTGACAATACTACAAAGTATATAAAAAATAAACAATGCTCCTAAGGACTCTGTTTTATTAACAATAGTAATCCTCAGAGGAGAGCCCTTGATTTTATCAGAGATACAAAATGAAAGATACATTGGATTTTAGATTTCTGTCACACCCCACTGCTCTTCCCCACCATGGCTCAGAGGATGTTACTAAACCTCTCCCCTTATTCTGACTCAACATTTCTGTCTATTGAGAGTTCCAGGTAAACTATGGCCCTTTTTCTCAAATGGACAATGTACTCGTGTGAGGACACCCAAGTAGAATGGCAGCAGTAGGACTCTACCCAATGAGCCTACCTGGACAATTTTGTGAAGAAATATATGTGTGTTTTTGTTTTTGTTTTTTAAAAATCACTTCCTCTTTATGTTCTTCCTCATTACTGAACATCATCGAGATGTCAGCCATCATGAGGAGCAGGGATCAAGGAGCTTATTGCTGGTGAGAGAGTCAGATGAGTACAGGAACAAAGACAGGAAGCTGTGGTGAGTCCTGGAAGGGACCAGCAGCAGTCTTATGGTCCCACTTCCTCTGCAAATACCTCAGCTGCCCAGTCAAACCAAAGTATATTATTCCTTTATGTTCCTTGGTCTTTTCAGGGGCCTTTCTTTTTGAAACAAAGTTATCTTAAGTTTCCGCTTACTTACCAACATTTTAACTAAGTTCTCACCCTGAACATATTTTTCATCACATTATACCCTCTAGCACCTCCATCCCAGTGTCTTGTTCTCTAAATTTATCTATACCTCACCCAACTCACTCTCTTCCCTGGCCAGTATGACACCCTTGGCTGATTATTTAAAAGTCCCTCAACAAAACCTTTATAAACTCTACCTTTTATCCTTGACTCTTTTCCAAACATGAATATATACAACTGTTGTTTTCATCTTGTACTTGTCCTGGGTTGCCAACTGTTGATGAATATCACACTATGGGGCCAACTAGAAGCAATTCACTTTTATATTTTCAGTTTGCCCCTGCACCAAGGGGCAGATAGCATGTCTTTTCATCTTTGAATCCCCCAAATTTATCTCCCTGTGTGCTGAAAAGTGTGTATTGAATGTCATTTGCTGTTCTCAAGGATCATAGAAATTGGGGGACTGAAAGCTGGGAGACACAAAGGTGGACCATATGAAGGTTAGAAGCAGCAGTGACCAAGGCTGTATTATGACCTGTAAGCCTAAGTGCTATTCCTTTCATGGGCCCATTTTTTCATAAAAATATGAAGAATCATATTTGTGATTATATTGGTACAAAACCAAATATAATCCAGGCTATATTAAAAATTAAAATATTTTCTTCTACTCTAAAAGTTCATTTTTTTCTTCTAATTTTAAAAGAAATTAAAACATTTTCATGGTGCCCCATGAGCATCACAAGCCCTTGGTACTGTGCTTACTGAACCTAGTGGATAAGATGAATCTGACTAGGGTGCTCTGGTGTGATGCTGAAAAAAGGAATTGGATGTTCTCTGGAGTAACATGTGAAACTTCCACCACCAAATGAAAATTAGAATGGGAGCAGTCATGGTTAACAAAGTCGGTGAAAATTAGAGTATGCTCCATTTCACATCCCCTCTTAACTATTTAGTTTTTCTACTTTGGTTTTTACAAAACCATTCTTCATGTCAGTAAAACAACAATAAAAAGGACCAGGGATAGACCCTGGAAGGAAAAGATTATAAAGGAATGGCTGAAGAGAGGGTGGGAAGAGGTAGGCAATAAAGGTAGAGGGGCTGGAGGGATTAAATAATTAATGTGTGTTTGCCCTGTTTTCCTTTTATGGATTTCCATTAGATAGAAAGCAAGACAGGTCATTTGAATTGACAATTTGAGAATAATGTATTTAAATTTTTATATTATATTATATTTATTATTTATATTATATTATTTTATATTTTTATAAAATAATTTACATTCATCATTAAGTTCTCAATTTTAAAATAAAAATAAAGATATTCTCTAGTTTGGAAGATTACAGAATTCCATAATTACGGAATTATGGAAGCAGCCCATGTGTCCATTGATAGATATATGGATCAATGGATAGATAAATGGATAAAGAACATTTGGTATATATATATATATATATATGGTGTATATATATATTCCATTGCATATATATATTCCATATGTATATATTCCATTGCATATATATATGAAATAAAGTGAAATAATCGGAGAAAGATAAATACCATATAATTTCACTCATATGTGGAATTTAAGAAACAAAACTAATGAACAAGTAAAAAGATAAATAAAAAAAAACAGACTCTTAACTTTAGGGAAAAAACTGGTGGTTACCAGAGGGTAGGTGGGTGGGGGGGGGCAGTTAAAAAAGGTGAAAGGAGGGGCGCCTGGGTGGCTCAGTCTTTAGGCCTCTCTGCTTTGGCTCAGGTCTTGATCCCAGAGTCCTGGGATCGAGCCCCACATCAAGCTCCACATTAGGTTCCCTGCTCAGCGGGAAGCCTGCTTCTCCCTCTCCCACTCCCCTTGCTTGTGTTCCTTCTCTCGCTGTGTCTCTGTCAAATAAATAAAAAAATCTTTAAAAAAACAAACAAGGGGCCCCTGGGTGGCTCAGTGGGTTAAAGCCACTGCCTTTGGCTCGGGTCATGATCCCAGGGTCGTGGGATCGAGCCCCACATCGGGCTCTCCGCTCTGTAGACAGCCTGCTTTCTCCTCTGTCTCTCTCTGCCTACTTGTGATCTCTGTCTATCAAATGAATAAATAAAATCTCTAAAAAAAAAATAAAAAAATAAAAACAAACAAACAAACAAGCAGGTGAAAGGGATTAAAAGTACACTTATCTAGGTGAGCACTGAGTAAGGTATAGAATGTTGAGTCACTATCCTGTACACCCAAAACTAAAATAACACTGTATGTTAAGTATCCTGGAATTAAAATTTAAAAAAAATTATTAAGCCACACCTGTAATAGTAACAATTAAGAAACAAGAAAGATCATTGTCATTTCTATGTCTTCATCACTGGAAAAGGATTTCTAAATACATATTTGATTTGATTATTTGTGAAGTGACATATTTGAGGTCATGTGGTAGAATGGTCTAAAGGTATTCAGCTGGGCTTGTTTACTCACTCTAACCCCCACCCATGCCAGTTCCCGGCATGAAAATGTGTAAATCTGAGACAAAGAAGAGGACACAGTTCTTTATATCTACATAGTATATACATAATTCATGGAACTCTTTACCCAAAGTGAGACTACAGAAGAAACATATAAAAAGCTGGGGTGCCTGGGTTTCTCAGTCATTAAGCATTCCTTTGGCTCAGGCCATGATCTCAATGTCCTGGTATCCAGCCCCACATCCAACTCCCTTCTCATCAGGAAGCCTGCTTCTCCCTCTCTCACTTGCCCTCTCTTGCTGTCTTTTTTTCTGTCAAATAAGTAAATAAAATATTTTCTTTCTTTCTTTTTTTTTTTTTAAAGAAATATAAAAAGCTTCGAAATGTTGTTCAGAGACATTTGAGAGCAATAGTTCATGAATTTGTAGTAACAAAACATCCACTCGTGGAAACATCTTTAATCTCTGAGGCAACCATAAATGAATGTCATTGAGCCCTGCAGGCTATATTCACTGGGTCTGATATTAGAAAGGAATAATGACCTTGATGAATTCTGCAACAGCACAGGTAGCAGAGAGAGTGGATTGGGTCTCTAGTTTCCTGAAGGAGGAGTGACCATAATTTTTAGATCTGCTTAATATTGAGAACACCTTTGAGGAGTCTCTGCTGTTTCTATGCCAATCTCTATTCCCCCCCCTTCCAACTCCTTTTCCCAAGTCTAGTCCCCACATCCCTCAGCTGTGCACTCACCCACAATGTCTTCGCTGCCACCAGGGCTCATCATGGTGGTTAGGGCAAGAGTCCCCAGAATCAGAACTCTGTTTAGGTTCATCCTTTCTTCAATGGGGTCTCCTCAGTGGCCCTTCTGAGTTGTAGAGCAGTGGTAAGAACCAAACTGAGAAGGGAATCTAAAGACAACAAACCAAACTCTGCCAGGTTGGGTTCTGGCCAATCAGAAAAAATACCTTCTGATGACACGTCTGTTGCCAGTTGAAGAGCTTGTACTAAGAAGCCAGGAAGGATTTGGGAAATTCCCTTGTTCTGATGTAGCCTGCTGGGTGAATTCTCTAGGAAAGGAGGGAGGGTCTTAAATCAGAATCTTCTTATGGGTGTGTGTACTTGCTGGTGACAAGAGGGGTGGGAATTTCTGAGTAGCTTCATGTATAGATTATCATCACTGATATGGTGTTCTTCAGGCTTTTCTGGGTTACAATCTCCAAAAATTCTCCCATAATTGATTCCCTCCCTGGCAATCTGAAACTCCTACCCTTTTCCTGACCTCTGAAAATGGATTGATTGTCTTTCTTTTTTGCTTCTATTGTGCATGTACAATTTTCCAAATTTTGATTTACCTGCCTAGGGTATTTCTGCTGCTGGTGGTCAAGGAATACCTTTGCTTTTCTACTTATGTAAATCTAGTTAAGTTCTTCTCTTGTTCTCAAAAGCCTCATATTTACACCTGGGACAATAGAAGAAATCATAAATTCATGAATGCTGCCTATAGTAATTGCATCATCTTTCACTTCAATTTTTCCCTGCCTGGAATATTCTCTGTGCTCTGTGTTTTACTGCTGTCTATATACATTTAAGGGCAATCTGGGGACACTGATTACATAAAAGACAGCTTGGGCTGCCTCATTGTATGATTTTTAGTTTTTAAATTTTTTTTACAATTAACAATGTAAGTGAAATGTTGAGGGCAGATTGAGAATTGCTATGATTTAGAAATTGGTTTCCTTCTCAGAACCTCCTGAATATTTTCATATTCTTTATCCTGCCACATATTCCAGATATTTGTAAGGGACTAGGAATTGAGCTAACGTCAAAGGCAGTCATTAGAGGGAGACTTATTATTATTATTTTTTTTTTCAGAAGAATCGATTTTATGTGTGTTTTGAAAGCCACAGGTTAATGGGCGATTCTGCTCAGAATCAATCACTCTTTCCCTGTCAGACATCCTTCTGTTTCTCGGCACACTGTCATACCTCATGATGACAGAGACTGTAGGAAGAGTGAGACAGGAAAAGCCCTGGCATCTGGCAGCCACCTGGTACTACTGAGCAGGCCTTGGTGTTGCCAGGAGCTGGTCTGCAGCTCACAACCAGGTTCTGGTGTTTTCCATAAACAATGTCATAGGACAGCTGTATCAGACAGCCACTCAGTGACCATGACGGGTCAAGACAGAGCACAAGTGCACTCAGTAATCATGTCTGAACACAGACAAAACACAAACATTATCAAAGCCACAAAAATGACCAAGCATCCCTCTTTCCTAGATGATACGATTGCCTTCTTCTTCATTACCAGTTAGAGCTTTAGCCTCAGTCTGGTCTTCCTTATTCTAGGTAAGATTTATTAAGATGCCCAACTGTAGAATTATTCCATCCTACTGTCTACTTCCTGACAATCCAACTAAGAGCAGAGTCCCTCTCTCTTAAATCCTCTTCAAAATCACCTAACACAAGCCTAAACCCTATAGTAGTTAAATTGTCAGTTTTATGTATGGCTAGACTTTACTCCTCAGTTATTCAATCATTAATGTGCGTGTTGCTCTGAAAATATTTTGGGGATGTGATTACAATCCATAATCAGTTGACTTTCAGTAAGAGAGGTCTTTCTTGATAATCTGGATGAGTCAGAGCCAACCAGCTGTAAAGTCTTCAGAGCAGATCTGTGGGCTCCTGGCTGGCTCAGTGGGTTAAGCATCTGGCTCTTAATCTCAGCTCAGGTCTTAATCTTAGGGTTGGTAATTTAAGCCCCATGCTGGGCTCTATGCCAGGTGTGGAGCCAATTGGGGCGGGGGGGAAAGAGCAGAGATGAGGCTTCCCTGAGAGATAAGAGATTGCACTGTGGATGGTAGCACCTGCCTATTCCCGGAGTCAAGTCTGCCTTTCCTGACAATGGCCAGCCCTGTGGACCAAATCTGCCTCATGCACCCTACAATTGTATAAACTTCCTCCTTGCAAGAATTCTCTTAATGAATACTTCCTGCTGGTTCTGCTCTTTGGTTCCAACACCCTCTTACTGAGATGCCCAGTGATTCTCCATGGTGAGTTTTCTCCCTCACCACAATGAACAATTAAACCAACTTGTTCATCCACAGGTGTGCTCCTGATGGTCTTTGGCTGGAGGTATCAACAGCAACTCATCAGGGTACTGTGAGGAATACATATGCTGCACCTGGAATGAAAAATTCCTACGGCTTCCACGATACCTGTAGTACACTAGTATCATTCTCGCTTTTCAAGGAGGTTATTGAGTTTCAGAGAGGTGGAGGAATTTGCTCAGGGTCACACAGCTGGTGAGTGCAGAGCTGAAATGTGACAAGGGTAGAAGCCATGAGTCTTTGTAGAGGTTGGGAGTTTCCTGTGTGGATTCAGAATACAGAGTCCTAAGATAATTAGGATAGATATTTGACCCTATGGGATTTAGTCTTCAAGTGTGTGTCATTATGGTTGAAGAGGGATTCTGAGGTTCCACTGAGGCATGCTTCATTTACCATGTGGCATTCTTCTTGCTGTGCAGGAAATAACACGTTTCTACACTTTTCCTGGACCCAGACTTAACTGCTTTCTACTGTTAAAATCAGACATCAATGGAGCTGGCCTCAAAAATACCCTAAACAGACAAAACCAGTTTATTCATACAAACAATCTTAATTAAGCTTATTTTGCAAGGCTAAATGAATTGGATCATTTCTTGCTTATGTCTTTGGAAATGACAAAGAATATTGAACTGTTTCCCATGGTTGATATGAGGTAACCACTGGAAACTGTAATATTGTAGCCAATGCCTGTGAAGAATAAGCTGTAACTGCTTTCTCATAACATAAGCTACTTTGTAACAAGAGACCCCTGAGCCTCCTTCCACCTTCTGGTTTAAATGCTTCTGGTTTGCAAACTCTCTTTTTGGCATGTGGCATTAGTAAAAATAACTTTTGGCATTAGTAAAAATAACTTTTTACTAATTATTACTGCAGTGATTCATTGGTTTTACTTTGGCTGTTTTGATCTTTTGATATTTCCTTGCGAAAATACTCAAGATTTTGACAAATGGACAAAACCTTTCTTGATGATACTCAGAATTTTAAGGGTGTCAGCCCTGATGGGAAGTTGAAGGTCCAGTCTCAGATCTTGAGTCCTGGGGAATGTTGATGTGGACATCAACAAGCCCATGTCATTAACTAAGAGAAGATGAGCTCTGTCTATAACCTGACTCTGTTTCACCTCCTCCCGCTGTCACCCAAGGAACCTGTTCTAGTCATTTGTGTCTGCAGATCAAAAATTTTTTTTAAAGATTTTATTTATTTATTTGACAGACAGAGATCACAAGCAGGCAGAGAGGCAGGCAGAGAGAGAGGAGGAAGCAGGCTCCCTGCTGAGCAGAGAGCCCGATGTGGGACTCGATCCCAGGACCCTGGGATCATGACCTGAGCCAAAGGCAGAGCTTTAACCTGCTGAGCCACCCAGGCACCCCTGCAGATCATAATTTTAACATAAGGTAAAATTAGTAGTGAATTGGATTTAAAGGAATGGTGTATCATTTTTGATGAGAACTAATTTGTTACCACTGCCTGAAAGGAAAATGAAAGGTCCTTTTCAAAAAATTAATGGTAGAAATAAAATTTGGAGATTACTTTGTCTAATAATTTTCTCAAAAATCACAAATTTCCTCCATTGATTTAACTTAAAGTTATTAATATAAATGGAACATGTCATTATAACTGACATCATTAGAAGTCATCTAAGAAATTATTTTAATAGAATGTAAGTTAGTTCTAATTAACATTTATAACATTTTCTAGGGACTTGTGTATTTTCAAAGTCTTTAGTTCTGACTTTCAACTCCTTTGCTCTGTCCTAACCCTAGTTATTATGTGTTGGTGAAGTTTTACTACAAAGCCTCTCTCATCTTGCAGACGTTAAAGATGCTTCACAGCAATAACTGAGTCCAGAGCACCAGAAGAAAGAAGAGGACAGACTTTGTAATCAAACAATTAAGTGTTCAACACTGCATCACCTTGGGCAAGTCACTCAAAATATATGATTCTAAGTGAACTTTTCTATTAAAGGGGATGAAAACCATTAGGTATTAGCATATGATGAGATGAAATTACAAATAAGTACAAATTATAAGGTTTAAATATGGTCCAGTGCCTGGCACATGGTGATACTCACAAATGATAGCAACTCTATACTGACCAATATCAATGGCACTAGACCAAGGATGGCTCATAGCTTTTCCCTCATTTATCCAACCTTCTCCCTATGGCAGGGTGGGTTTGGAGAGCCTGTGAGCCACAGGAGCACCAAGAGATCACTAGGAAGTTGAATTTTTTTGTGAAGGATGTTGTCTCATCAACTTTTTCTATACACAAACTGCAATAAAATGTAATGATTTGAACAATGTTTTAGAATTTTCTCATGATTCTGTAAGATAGTAAATGGAGCTGATGGGGTTTTGGGACACAGGTGAGGTTTGGTAGGGTGGAGTCGGGAACTGAGGTCCAAGAAAGAATTCTTGAGAAGTCTTTGCTACAAAATGGTGGTTTATTAAAGTAGGGGGACAGGACCCCTGGGCGGAAACAGCTGCTGCCCAGTGTTTGAGGGGTGGCTGATTATATACTATGGGGTTGGGGGATGTAATGAAAAAGGGAGGTTTCAAAAGAATTTTTATATGTTAAAGAAGACTCACAGGATACCAAAGTCCTTGCCATTGTCAAGTTAAGGTTGTTTTTCCATCTTGGAAGGCATTAACATGAAGATAGTTGGGAATTTCCTGGAGGAACATTACACTCTGCCTACTTAGGTATCTGTCAATAGGTGCAGGGTATAAGGACATTTAATTGTATGTACATTCTCTTCTGGAAGCTATTGCTAAGGCATTTGTAAGTAAACTGAGAAAGACTTAGGTCTTGCAGGACTGTGGTCTCTGTAAGTTGTTTTACTTTCCTTAGCTTTAGGGCAGCCAGGAGTGCATGAGAAATGTCACATATATCCCATCTGGTGGGGGAGGGCTTGTGGGGTGTCAGCTTCTACTTTGTCCTCTGCTTGCCTTTTGTTCCCTAATCTTTGCCACACCCATGTGGGCACTCTGTTCTGAGCCAGCTCCTTTGTTTCCAGGTGCTCCCAGGTCTGTGGCAGCCACTTCGTCAGCCCAGACTGCTGGGCCTCTCCATTTGGGCTCATCATCCAGCAGGTGGGCTCAGACTTATTCACGAGGTGCTGGAAGTCTCCCTAGAACAAGAGAGAAGTTGCAGGCTTCCTCAGCCTAAATTTGGACTCACACCAGCAGTTCCACTACATTGTTAGTAAAAGCAAGTCGCAGTACCAAGTCAATTTAAGAGGTGAGTTAACATTGCAGTTCTTAATACTATGAGCTGCAAAGAACTTACGACTATTTTGCAATGTACCACAATGTCCTCTGGCTTTTGGGTATAATAGAGCAATGAGTTTTGCATGTGAGAGTTGGAGTGCTTCCTTATATGAATTCCACCCACTCACATACTAAGTTTTACTTTCTCCCCATAACTTTCTCAAAGGAGATGTGGGCTAAGAACAGTTGAATTCCAACATGCACAAGATGTTTTGATTTGTTCTCTCAAAAAACATTTTAGGGTTTCCAGGTGAGAGCACAGACAATGAGAGAATTATAAGTGATCTTCTTATGGTCACCAAGCACATTCTGATGCAAAGGCCTGTGTACTGATATCCAGTCATGTGGCCTCTCATATGACAAAGGTAATTGTAGAGGCTGCTTTTAGGCAAACAGGTTTGAGAGATGGAATACAGACAGGTCCATCAGGTGACCCACCTCAAAATATCCACAGGCCATCATTGACCAATGGGTTACTCAAATCCAGGAAGTAACCAAAAAAGGGAGAGTTCCATAGGTTGCCATACCTCCTCGTCTTCCCCTTTTAAACACAGCCCCTACCCACTGCCTCCTTACAGACAGTCTCCCGTCTGTGGTCTTACCCTCTCTTGTGTATTCTTCAATAAACTTCTTTCTCCTTTGTTCTGCCTCAGGTGAATTCTTTCACCTCCAGTGCCACTGGCTTCCACCCGATCATCCCTCCACATTTGGAGCCCCCATCAGATTGAGAGAGAGACCCCATCTAGGCACCACATTAATGAAACAGACAGGCTTTGCAAAGACAATTATTTTGCTTTAGTATCACTCCCACCTAGTCTTTGCCACCAAAACTCCTATACGTATGAACTAGTTGATTTCTCTTTTAAACTGCTGAAAAACTTGAAAAATTGCCTCCAAGTCCAGATCTTCTTTCACTAGAGTTCAAGGGAACTCTTCAGCTCAACTGAATAGGTTCTTTGATGAGGACCGTGTGCTAGGATTATAGCATGTAGTCAACAAATGCTTGTTTAGATTGAACTGAAGCTCTTAATTCATTGGGTTGTAGAACTGACTGCCTGGAGAAAGATGATGTTCTTCATGTCCAGTGGTGATTGGTTCTCTCTCCAGGAACTCTCCAGTCCTAATATTCCTATCATGAACATTCATTATACAGAAAAATTTACTTATCACTAGTCAATAAGGCAAAGGAAAAACTCTTAAGTAAAATTTTAAATTTAATTGTTTATTTTTAATTACATTTTTGAAACCAGATGTCAACACAAATATTTAAAGCATTTTGCCTAGAAAGTTTTAAATTGGGATTTAACCAGAATTTAAAGATCCAAGTGATAACACAAGTTGAATTCTAATGTTCTAATAACTGATAGTATTAGGGAAAACTAACCCTCATATGCATAAAATTTGGGAGTTAAAAAAACACTTCAAATCAAAGAAGTGCTTTATAAAATTGTGTTTACAATAACAGAATTGATTACAAAATATTCCTACTGAAGTATTTCTCTAAAACTATCTAGTACACACACTGGCAGTTGCTTTTCCTTTTTTGCAATGAGATTGCCCTACTTAATTAAGCCTGATTGCTGAGGGATCCACTTCAAAGAAGCATTCACTTCAAAGGCTATCTTGAATAAACAGGTTGCCAACCTAAGGACTAGGTAAAGGGCCCAGTGTCCCACTATGATTTTTCTGTTTCTTTTAGAGAAGGAGCTCACTTGGATAACTAAGTCCCCCTCCCTTCCTTTTTCCCTCTTCCTTTGCCTTAGTTTTCCTTCATGCTTTAAATTCATCATCAGAGAGTGAATCTGCAAAACCCTGCCCCCCACTCAGCCTCAATGATGCAGGACCCCAGACTTGCTCCTCCTACCCCCACCCATGACCTCACTGTATGGTCCCAGGCTGCTGTGTATTTTCCAGGAATTTGTAAGTAATAAACATTGTCTCTTTCAAAGTTTCCTGTTGGCTTTTGCTGAGGGAGTCTTGCCATCTTATTAAGAGTCACAGGAGTTGGTCGTGCAACAACATTGTTTATGGATAGCCTGAGGCAGGCACAAAACACGATCTCATTGAAAGAAAAACTTTGTCTTGCACCTGAGAGACAGTAGAGCTTGAGAGGGCTTAGACTATGCTCACAGGAGAAGATAAGGGGGAGGGGAAGAAGCCACAACCCCTTGGGCCTCTTTTTTCAGCCTGTGCTTTTGAGAGTCATGCATTCATTCTCACCTTTGAGAAGCAGGAATATTGAAGTCCACAGAATTTTTACAATCTTTTATAAAAGTACACATGCCATTTCTTCATGTGCTAGAAATATGATATTACACAGAAACCTGGATTTATACAAAGATTATGAAAAACACTGGAAATGGCAAAAATGAAGATTAAATAGAAAAGTCATTTTTTCTTCCACCCTCCTTTTTTTTTTTTTAGTTTTCTCAACCACAGAACTTTAGTATTTTTTTTTCTCTCTTTTTTCCTCTTTCGTTTAACTTTAGTATTTTGACTAGGATTTTGTTTTGTTTTACTGAGATATAATTGACCTGTAACATTATATTACTTTCAGGTGTACAATATAATGATTTGATAATTGTATATATTGTGGAATGGTCACCACAGTAAGTCTACTTAACATTCATCACCATATATAGTTATACTTTTTTTTTCTTGGGAGAGAATTGTTAAGATTCATTCTCTCAGCAATTTTCAAATATACATTTATTTGCTAAATATTAAGAGTTAACTCTTGATAATATTGATAATATCAATCTATTTGTTATAATGATGTGGTTTGAAGTAGGTAAGATTTGGAAACCAATGGCTAAGAAAGAATTCTTGAGACATTTTTGGTGCAAAAAAGTGTTTTTATTATAACAGCAGTTAGGATCCCTGGGCAGAAAGAGCTGCATGGTAAGCGTGAGGGGTGAATGATTATGTACTGTGGAGTTATATACTTTGGGAGTTAAAGTCAAGGGAAGTTTTCAAAAGGATTTTCATATGCTGAAGAAGACTTACTGGATCCTAGAGGCCTATTGTCAAGCTAGTGTTGTTTTTTCCTCTAGGAAGACATTAACATTAAGACTGGGGGTTCCAGGAGGAATTAAAACATTAACTGTTTTAATTCTACCTGCCTCCAGTACTTGTCAATGGGCTACAAGTTATAAGAAGATTTAATTTTAGCTATGCTTATTTTGCCTTTGTTCTCCATAACAATAATATATAGTTAACTATTGATAGTAATAAGTTCACTATTGACAGTTAATCAATAAGTGATTAACTGTAGTCATCACGCTATACATCCCATGATTTATTTATTCTATAATTGTACGTTTGTACCTTTTGTTACAGTTACTTGGATAATTCTCTTTTCTAGGGACTTTCATGTGCATTGCAGGTTTTTTGGCAGCATCCCTGCCTTCTGCCTGATGAAGTTCTAGAATATAGGTGAGGTTCAGTGGGGTGAGGTCTGGAGCCCATGACCAAGAAAGAATTCTTCAGACATTTTTGGTGCAAAATAGGGGTTTATTAAAGCACGGGGACAGGACCCATGAGCAGAAAGAGATGCTGACCAGGGGTTATGAGGGGTGGCAGGTTATGTACCATGGAGTTGGGGGGAGGTAAGGAAAAGGGAGTCTTCAATAGAACTTTCAGATGCTAAAAAGGACCTCCAAGATACCAGTTACCAGAGGCCTTACCATTGCCAAGGTCATTTTGCCCTCTAGCAAGGTATTAACATTAAGATGGGTGGGATATTCCTAAAGAATGTCACGTATGTCCCACAAGAGTGGGGGTGGAAGAAGGTTGGAAGGTGTCAGCTTTTGCTTTGTCCTCAGCCAGCTTCTGTTCCCTCATCATACCTGATAGATGTCAGTAGCATACTTCCTAGTTGTGACAACACAAAGTATCTCCAGACATTGCCAAATGTCACTTGGGGGAATCATTGCTGTAGAAAGTTATAGACTCTCTAAAGCAAAGGGGGGTAGCAATGCAGTGTGTCTTTATGGAATGAGAAAAAGTAAAACATATTGATGTGGAAATGTTGGGGTTTGGAGCTGACAGCCAAGAAGGATTCTTGATACATCTTCAGTGCAAATAGTTGGTTTTATTAAAGCACGGGGACAGGACCTGTGGATAGAAAGAACTGCACTGTGGTTGTGAGGGGTGGCGATTATATACTTTCAAGTGGACAAGGGCTTAGGGGACAAAAGGAACCTCCAAAGTATTTTAGAAACAAGGTTTCCAGGACCCTGAGGGCACTAGCTATTGTTAGAAAAATGTCATTTATTATTCTTTCCTAAGAAGTCAGTTATGAGACCCTTCAGCTGTGTGTCAGTGGGCCCTATGCTTGGAAGACAATTCGTAACATATATCTTGGGTAGAGATAAAAGAAATTTTCAAAGGAAATTTTAAGTGTTAAAGTAGACTCACAGGTTCCTGGGGGGTTGGGCTAAGTTGCTTTTTACCCTTGGCAGGGAGCCTGACCCGGGGCTGGATCCCAGGACCCCTGGATCATGACCTGAGCCGAAAGAAGATGCTTAATTACTGAGCCACCCAGGCATCCCAAGAAACAGTATTTTTATAAATTAAGCAATAAAGTGGAGGCAAAAGCTAATTATTTTTTAAATAACTACTCAGTATAGTGTCAGAAATACATATACCCACACACCCACTCACCGCACACATTTGCTTATGAGTACTTTGAATACTGACTTTTGGAAACGCATTATTAATTTTTAGAATGTCATGTAGATCTTGATCGAAACTGCATGAAATCCATAGCTTATATTCCTCACTGCAAACATTGTGTTCTGCCCCACTTTTTCATCTTTGGTGTCCTCAGAAATGTTTTCTAATGTTTTTCCGATGACTCTTTATATCCCTTGGTAAATACATGACTTAATATTTTGGAGTTTTGTTGTTTTTATTCTTGTTAATGGATACTTTTTCTTCTCGTATATCTACATATGTTTTTCTTAGACTCTTTCATGGCCTTGTCTGCCAGAGACCAATGATGCTGACTCCCATATGGTTTTAATTGGCCTGAGAGGAATGTACCCAATGTCTTATTTTGGTTTCACTTACACCCAACTTCCCCAAAGACTGTCACCACAGCCTGGCTAGAGAGAACTGGGTTGTGGAGTTGCGGATTTGGGTGAAGAAATGTGATAGTGCGTCAAATATGGGAATGTCCCTTAGAATGCTCTGCTTCTCTTTGGAGAAAAATGTTCCACATACAAAGAGGAGTGAAGGGCTCAGCAGTCAGATGGAGGAATATGTATTATCCCTCTGATCTAGGTCACAACCAAGTGTTGCACTTAAACCAAGGTTGGGCTCACGACCATAGGTCTAAAGGGAAATGACAGCTATAAATATCAACCTCTTATAGTATTTGCACTTCTAGAAATGCAGAAGATAATTCACTTATTTGTGTCTGCTCAGTTTCAGGATGTGCTGTGCTCACCAAACAGCCAATAAATCCCCAAATCAAGCATCTGTTTGACCTGAATCAACCACGTATGAACCTACCTGATTCCTGCAGTTTCAGAGTCAACCAACACATTCTGGGACCTGTCAATGGTGGAAAGGAAATCAGGAAGGGAGGAGGGGGATGGAGTCAGCTGTTTGCCTAGATGTTTTATTCGTGGTTAGTTTCCTGGAGGTGAGTTGGGAGAGGGCAGAACCTAAAGTATGAATGGCTGATCCCTCCTATTCCTTCTCTTCCCTCCTTCCCCACTTAATATAAAGAAAGCCAGGCTTTTTTGGGCTTTTGACAGTGAGACTCCCCAACCCTCTCCCCGATGTACTATATCCCAACCAAACAGGCTAGTGAGGGAGCAAAGACAGATTGCCAGGTTACCCTCTTAGACATGATGATAATGATAATTAATAATAATAATAATAACAGCTAATATTTACTGAGTGATTTTTATATGTCAGACACTGTTCTAAGTGCTTGTAGTATATTTACTGTCTTCATCTTCATGACATCACAAGGTAGGTATATTATTATCACCTCCCTTTCCTATTTTGCCAGCTTGGAAATTGTAGCAAGGAAGAGTTGGACACTTGCCCAAGGCCGCACCATTAGGAGGAGGTGGAGCCAGAACTCAGACTCAGACAGTCTAACCTCAGGGTGATGTGCTAGAGGGGTGGCTGCTCTACACTGTGGCCCAGAAGGACATTTATGCCACACTTGCCATCACAGGCAGGAGACCACGTAATTCTTCTAAAGAAGGAATTGCTTGGCCCTCTGGCCAAATCCTTACACCTTCAATTGCCTCCACCTGGCAGTGTTTCACCAGGATAAGCCTGAGGTGGAGAGTTGCTACTGTGTACCTGTTCCTTGTGGAAACATTTTGGGTAGAGAAGAGCTGTTCCTCATCTCTGTTTCTCATAACTGCCACAGTATTTTGTTCATGCGTGCATGCCTGTGTCACTTACCTAAGGGTTATTTAAAGAGATGACACACTTGGGACATATCCACGCTCAGCTGAAGATTCTGAAATGTTATTCAGTCAGCTAGAAACCTTATAGGTTCAAACACTCTGAGGCTAAAAACTTTCCAGCTTCATCAAAAACTAAACAAGTGTTCCTGTGATGAGACTATTGCAAAATTCAGCCAAAGAGTCAAGGCTGGCCCCGGCCCCAGAGGTTCCAACAAGAAAGTTGCTGAACTTTCCACAGACTGGGCATTTCTTCTGAAAGTTTCCTCTTGCAGGGAAAGCAGCGTGAACCTCAGTAGTGCTCTTCTGTCTCTGTGCACTAGATTACCACAGTTCATGGGTTCTGAATTAAAGGCTTCACTGGATTTGGAGAGGGTTCATGTTTTTCCTCTTCTCTTTATGTGTGAGATACAAAGTAGTAATTATTTTAATTCCATGTAGTGAGTGGGTTAAAAAAAGAACATGTTGGACAGAAATGAGAAATACAAATGACTAAGATACGTAAAAGGATTCCAATGTGGGAAACGTTGTGACCATGATCCCCCTGGGGGACCTGAAATCCTGTGGGAGAGAAAGAAAGGCAGAGAAGTGACTCGGTGGGGACAGCCTGATCAGTAACTTCAGAAATTCTGCACACTGCTCCAAAAATGAGTGTTCCACATACCAGTTTCACTGAACTGAGATGGAAATGGAATTTCTGCCCCTCCATCCCTGCCTGCCACCGCAGGTTTGGGTATGCATTCTTGACAGTTTAGTCTGCCAGAGACAAATGATGCCGCCTTCCCTCTCTTGCCTTGTTAGCTGGAAGGAAAAGTATTTAACAGTGTATCATGGTTTCATTTAAGTGTGGTTTATGCAAAGATTTATGTCACCATCCTTACCCTTCAACCACAACCCTGGTCTAGTAACTACTTTCTATGCCCAGACAGCTCCTCCCTTCCTACAACCATCAAATGTGTTACTAGTTTCTCTGAGGTTTTCAATGTAAATTTCAGGTAGTAACATAGACTTTGGTTGATCCTCCAAAAAGCTTTATAAGTAAAGACATCCAAGGAGTGTAGGTTAATACTCCCCACTGTGAAGACAATTTTCCATTAAGCACTATATTTTATTTTATTTTATTTTATTTATTTTTTTAAAATATTTTTTATTTATTTATTTGATAGACAGAGATCACACAAGCAGGCAGAGAGGCAGGCAGAGAGGGGAGGGGAGAAGCAGGCTCCCTGACGAGAGAGAGCCCGATGTGGGACTTGATCCCAGGACGCTGGGATCATGACCCGAGCCGAAGGCAGCGGCTTAACCCACTGAGCCACCCAGGCGTCCCAAGCACTATATTTTAAAGGATGCTTTCTAGGCATGTGTATCCAACATATTTGTAACTATGTTGCAAAACTTTCCAAACACAATAGGGAAACCCATTACAATAAGAAGAATGAGAAATTGTTTGCTATGTTAGTGAGAATGCATTCAGCTTTGGGCAAACAGAGTTAGGGCCACTGTCTCAACATCTGAGAGCCTGGGCTTGAAGGCTGAGGACTGCATTAACAGGCGGCTGGGCCGGTAGGGCTCACACTTGAACAGAGATGGCAACCATGCTGGCTGCCAGCTCAGGGTCTAGGCAGTAAAGGTCCCCTTCTGGAGGCCAGCATATGAGTATGTGCTGACCATCAATAAGGACATGAGTGTGTTTTCCAGACCAGTGAGTCCTTCAGGGCCTGGGCTAAATTAACCAGCACCATCCTCTCCCTTCACCCCATCACCATTTACCCAGTGGTAAATCTGATGCATCAGCCCTAATTTGCTTTGTGTTATACAATTTTGTAAACATGAAAACTGATAATTTGAACCATGTGTTTTTTACATTGCTACTGAGTCAAGAGCAATGTGGTAATTGAAGTATAAGAATAGGATTTTGTATTGTTGAGCAAATTTATCAGTGACAAATACTGTGTCTCATTACCCATTCTTAGTCCTGTTCTTTTCTGGAGCTGAATAAAGATACATGACATGACAGAGTTATAACAAGATTGGTACTATGAGGGCTCACTTTTAGCTGTCCTGTATTTTCTCTTATAGTTTGTTACAGCTTTCTCACTCTCGCTCAGGCATCATCCAATACATTTGCAAAATCTGTAATTTTTTTGTTCTGGTAGATTTCCTTATACATAAATTTAAATGTGAGACTAGGAATCCTTTCTGACACTTGGACGCTGAAAAGAAGATTCTCTTTATTCCCTTGTTTACTCAATAGGTCTATCAACTAGACAGTGTGCTTGCCCTAGCAGAGGATAACTTTCTCTCCTAATTATCTCAGTTATTGAGGGCTCCTTATTTTGGGAGTTCTTACTGTATCACATGGGGAAAATGAAGGACAAGCCTGAGTCTGCAGGGTTGCTTTGTTTTGGGGAGACCAGCTGCACTGTGTTGAGTAATTCGGTGAGAGGCACTGTTCTCTTTTCCCACTCTGAACATTTTGATCTGAACATCTCCATCACAGCAACTCTCTGTGCATACCTGGTAAATGGTTAAGATATTCTGAGAATCTTTTTTAAAAACCTTTTCCATGAGAGAATTTGTTTATTTCATATTGCTATTTCTTCTTGATTTAATTTTGGTAGTTTTTGTCTTTCTGAGAATTAGTCTAGTTCACCTGTTATCTGATTTATCTTACTATCACCCTTTTAAAAAATACATATAGTTGACATATAACATTATGTGTTTCAGGTGTACAGCATAATGATTCAATATTTGTATATTTTGTCTTTTTTAAGGTTTTTAAATTTTTTTTTAAAATTTTATTTATTTATTTGACAGACAGAGATCACAAGTAGGTGGAGAGGCAGGCAGAGAGAGAGGGGGAAGCAGGCTCCCCGCTGAGCAGAGAACCTGATGCGGGGCTCAATCCCAAGACCCTGGGATCATGACCTGAGCCAAAGGCAGAGGCTTTAACCCACTGAGCCACCCAGGCGCCCCCAATATTTGTATATTTTGCAAAGTGATAACCATAAGTCTAGTAACATCAGTCACCATACATAATTACAACTTTTTTCTTCTGGTGAAAACTTTAAAATGTTTACTTCCTTGACTTTCAAATATGTATTACTGTATTATGAACTATAGGCAGCATGCCATACATTACAACATTATTGTTACTCTTTTTTATAACTGGAAGTTAGTGACTTTGTCCCCCATAAACCATTTCACCCATCCTCTACCCTCTTCCTGTAGCAATCATCAATCTGTTCTCTGTAATACGAGCTTGCCTTTTTTTGTTTGTTTTGTTTTTACATTCTACCTATAATTGAGATCACATGGTATTTGTCTTTCCGTGTCTAATTTCAATCAGCAGAGTACTCTGAAGTTCTATCCTTGTTGTCATAAATGGCAATGTGTCCTTTTTTTATGGCTGAGAAATATTGTGCATATATACCACATTTTCTTTATCCATTCATCTGTTGAAGGACATTTATGTTGTTTACATATCCTGGCTTTCGTGCATAGTGTTGTAATGAACATGAGTGTGCAAATATCTCTTCAAGATACTGATTTCAATTACTTTAGATATATACCCAAGACTAGGATTGCTGAATCATATAGTAGTTCAGTTTTTAATTTTTTGAGGAGCCACCATATTGTTTTCCATAATGGTTCTACCATTTTCCTTTCCAACCAATAGTGTACAAGGGTTCCTTATATTCCACGTCCTCACCAACATTTATCTCTGGTCTTTTTGATGACAGCCATTTTTTTTTTGGTAAAGATTTTATTTATTTATTTGGCAGACAGAGATCACAAGTAGACAGAGAAGTAGGTGGGGGTGGGGTGGGGGACACAATCCCCATTGAGCAAAGAGCTCAATGCAGAGCTCTATCCCAGGACCCTGAGATCATGACCTGATCCAAAGGCAGAAGCCCAACCCACTGAGGCACCCAGGTGCCCCGATGACAGCCATTCTAACAGGTGTGAGGTGATATCTCATTGTGGTTTTGATTTGCATCTCGCTGATGATTAGTGTTGAGCAGCTTTTTACATACCTATTAGTCATTTGTATGTCTTCTTTGGAAAAATGTTTTCAGGTCCTTTGTGTATTTTAAAATGGGATTATTTGAGTTTTTCCCCCTGCTATTTAGTTGTATGAGTTCTTTATATGTTTTGGTATTAACACCTTATCAGGTATTTGCTTTGTGAAAATTTTTTTCCATTTTGTAAGTTTTATCGATGTTTCCTTTGTTGTGTGGAAGCTTTTTAGTTTAATATAGTCCCAAATGCTGATTTTAGTTCTTATTTCCTGTGTTTTTGATGTTTCATCCAAGAAATCATTGCCAAAGCCAATGTCAAAGATCTGTTTTACTGTTTTCTTCTAGGAGCTCTACAGTTTCAAGTATTATATTTAAGTCTATGATACATTTTGAGTTTATTTATGTGAGTGGTATAGGTTAGGGTTTCAGTTTTACTCTTTGCATGTGGATACCGATTTTCCCAAGACAATTAACTGAAGAGACTGTCTTTTCCTCATGTGTGGTCTTCACACCCTTGTCAAAATTAGTTGACTATCTATGTTTAGGTTTATGCCTGGGCTCTCTGTTATGTTTCATCTATCTATATTCCTATTTTTAGGCCATTATCATGCTGCTTTGATTACTACAGCTTTGTAATATAGCTTGAAATAAACAAAAGCGATGCCTTCAGCTTTTTTCTGTCTCAGAATTACCTTGGCTATTTGGAGTCTTTTGTGTTTCCATACCTATTTTAGGATTCTTTTTTTCTATTTTTGTGAAAAATACCATTGGAATTTTGATTGAGATTACATTGAATCTGGAGATCACTTTGGGTATTATGGCTATTTTAATGATATTAATTCTTCCAATCCAAGAATATGGGATATCTTTCTATTTATCTATGTCTTCCTCAATCTCTTTCATTGGTGTCTTATCATTTTTAGAGTACATTCTTTAAATTCCTTGGTTAAATTTATTTCTATGTATTTTATTGTTTTTGATGCTTAATAAATGGGACTGTTTTTTTCTATTTCTGTTTCAGGTAGTTCCTTATTAGTGTATAGAAGTTGCAGCTGATATACACTGATTTTGTATCCTGCAAATTTACTGAATTCATTTCTTAGTTCTAACAGTATTGGGTAGGGTCTTTAGGATTTTCTATTTTTTAAAAATTTAATTAGTTAATTAATTGACTAATGGCTCTGACTGGGACTTCCAGTATTAGTTTAAATGAAACAGTAAGAATGGGCACCCTTGTATTGCTCCTGATCTTAGAGGATTTTTTTTTTTTTTTTAGGAAAATCTTTTAACTTTCCACCATTGAGTATGTGCTAACTGTGGGCTTGTCAAATATGGCCTTTATTATTTTGAGGAACATTTCTTCTATACCCCATCTGTTGATGTTGAGAATTTTTATCATGAAAGCATGTTGAATTTTGTCAAATGCTTTTTGTGCATCTGCTGAATTCATTACATAATTTATATTCTCCATCCTGTTAGTGTTGTGTATCCCATTGAACTATCCTTGCATTCTAGGGTTGAATCCCACTTGATCATGGTGTGTGATTCTTTTAATGTGTTCTTGAATTCACCTTGTTAGTATTTTGTTTAGGATTTTTGTATCTATGTTTGTCAGGGATGGCCTGTAATTTTCTCTTCCTTGCAGTGTCATCGCCTGACTTTAGGGTCAGGGGAATGCTAGCATTGTAAAATGCATTTGGAAGTGTTCCTTCCTCGTCAATTGTTTGGAAGAGTTTGAGAAGGACTGTTACTAATTCTTATTTAAATGTTTGTTAGAATTCACCTTTAAAGTCATCTAATCCTGGCATTTTGTTTGTTGGGAGATTTTTAGTACTGATACAAATTCCTTCCTTCCTTCCTATTGGTTCTGCTCAGGTGTTCTATTTCTTCATGACTTAGTATTGGTAACTTACGTGTTCCTAAGAATTTATCCATTTCTTCTAAAATGTCTAATTTTTCTGCATATAATTGTTCACAGTAGCCTTTAATGATCCTATTTATTTCTGTGGTATCAGTTGTAATTTCTCCTATTCCATTTATAATTGTATTAACTTGAGTCATCTCTCTCTTTTTCTTTATTAGTCTAGCTTAAGGTTTGCATATTAAGTGTGCTTTCAAAAAACCAACTTTTAAGGGGTGTCTTCGTTGCTTCAGTGGTTGGGTGTCTGACTTTTGATTTTGGCTCTGGTCAGGCTCTGCACTGGGCCAGGATCCTGCCTAATGGATTCTTTCCCTTTCCCTCTGCCTCTCCTGACTTTCTTGTGGCCTATTTCCCTCTCTCACGCTCTCTGAAAACAAAACAAAACAAAACAAAACCAAAAAAACCCCAAAACAAAAAACGAATAACTTTTAGTTTCATTGATTTTTTTTTTTTTCTGCTACTTATAGTTCTACTTTTGTTATGAAGAATAAAAATCAGGATCAAACTCAGATTGATGTCTGGGAGCTTCCCAAATGTGATATGATGCTTTTGTATATTCATGATGCATTAAACTCATGACACTTTAATATGTATAGTCAAACACTGATATTTTAAAATTGTCTTTCTGGTCTCTATGTCATGTATTTCTGCTCTGATCTTTATTATTTCATTCCTCCTGCTAACTTTGGGCTTAGGTTTTTTTTTTTTTTCTATTTCTAGTTCCTTGAGGTGTAATGTTATTTTTTAGGTCTTTCTTTTTAATGTAGACTTTTATTACTATAAACTTCCCTCTTAGAACTGCTTTTGTTTCATTTCATAGATTTTGATATGTTGTGTTTCCATTTTTGTTTGTTTCAAGATAAATTTTGATTTCTTCTTTGTTCTATTTATTGTTAAGAACTGTATAATTTAATTTCCACATATTTGTGAATTTTTCAGCTTTTCTTCCAGTTACTGATTTCTAGCTTCATATCACTGTGGTCAGAGAAGATACTTGATATCATTTCAATTCAATTTTCTTAAATATATTAAGACTTATTTTGTGACCTAACATGATTTATCCTGGAGAATATTCCTGTGCACTTGGAAAGATGTGTATTCTGCCACTTTTGAATGGAGTGTTATGTATATATTTCTTAGGTCCATTTGGTATAAAGTATCATTCACATTCATTTTTTTCTATTGATTTTCTGTCTGGACAATCTACTCATTACTAAAAGTGTGTTATTAAAGTCCCCTACTATTATTGCATCACTGTATATTTTTCCCTCTGATTTTTTAACAAATGTTTCATATATTTAGGCACTCTTCTACTGGGTGCATATGTATTTTCAACTGTTATATGCTCCTGACAAGATGGCACCAGGGTGTGGGATGCAGTGTTTTAGTTCTAGGAAATCAGAGTGGCATAGTCTCTGTGCAGCTCCATCGGCTGACCTTGTGATCAGCCAGACTGTGGTGGTCTTTTGTGGTGAAGACTGCAGAGGTTCTGTGAGTGGCAGTGATGGGTAGGGCTAGTGAGATACTTGCAGGCAAAGGCTGTTGCAGTCTTCCTGTTCTTTTTCACCTATGATTGAAAGTTCGAGTCTAGGTTATCCATCTTAGCACTTACTCTGGTGTGCTGGCACTCAAAGGAATAGCTGACCCAGGATCCTGGAATCAGATGCACAAAACTACCACCCTGGGTCCTGGGGCTCAAGTGTGTTTTCTGAGGCAGTGGTACAGCTATCTATGGTGTGGGTGTGTGCAGATATCTCCCGGAGCCAGGATCAAGGTTCTGGGGCTCCCTTCAGTGTCTCTGGGAGGGCAAAAGGGGAAAACACAGAAACAAGTCTCCTGGGATGACAAGGGGCATCAGTGGCTTATGCCCAGGACCCAAGGTGCAGTAGCAACACAGCCTGTGGTAGTGGCTCAGAATCCCAACTTTAGCCCCAGAGGGGAGTCACAGGAAGAAGCATCAGTCCCTGATGATGCCTTAGTAAAGTTACATGTTGCAACCTAGCATGATGAGCATTTTAGGCAGGGGTAGTGCTGCTTCCAGTGATGGTTCAGAGTATGAGCTGGAACTCTTGAGAGCAGAGCACAGGGCAGCTGGCAGGACTGCCATCATTCAAAGTTCAGGGCCCTGACATAGGATAGAGGGTGGTATGCAGGAGACTACCCCAGTAAGTAGTCGAAAGCTACTGCTTGGGGCATGGAATAGGGTACTGAGTAGCAGTAGCTCTGTTCCTGTATATGGTGAGATGCTTAGGCATTCCAGTTCTGGTGAGTGGGGCATGGCAGGACCTGGGCATGGCAGGACCCTGGAGGCAGAGCTCACTACAGTGACAGCTCTAGGCTGGGGAAGTAGTTGTAGGCAAAGGGGATTCTAGGTAGCTCAATCAGCTAGGATCAACACTGGTGAAGAGTATGGGAGGACTCTGGAGCAAAGGTTTCCAAACACCTACAGTGATGGGGCTTGCTGGGGTTCTCCTGCTCTCCTTTTTCTTGTGGGGTATATCCCTTCCAGCACCTAATTTCTTGGAGCCGGGGAAAGGGAAGAAATGGGTAAAATGCTTTCTTTTCTTTTCCATGTGGCCATCCTCAGTTTTTGAAATTTGCAAGTGTTTTTGCTTCTTTGTTGCAATCCAGAGATTTCCCAGAGCTATTTTGGTTGTAGTTGTTTTTTGGGGGAGACAAGTATCAGAACCTGTTAGCCCTCCATTTTTCTGATGTCCCTCCTCTCTTTTTGTGTCTTAGGATGCAAGGTTAAATTATTGATTTTTAAAAGTATCCCTTTTTTTTTCTTAATATAGGTATTTATAGCTATAAATTTCCCTCTAAGCACTCTTATAGCTATATCCCATAAAGTTTGATTATTTTTTGTTTTTATTTTCATTTATTTTAAAGTATTGCCTGATGTCCTTTCTGATTATTCTTTGACCCATTTTTTATTTAGGAATGTGTTTTATAATTTCAACATATTTTTTCACAATTTTCCTCATTTGATTTCTAATTTCACTTCATTGAGGTCAGAGAGCATATTTTGTAATATTTCTATCCTTTAAAATTTATTGAAGTTCTTTTTATGGCCTACTACATGATCTGTCTTGGAGAATGTTTCCTGTGCACTTGAGAAGAATATTTATTTTGTTTGGCGGAGTGCTCTATAGATGTTGGTTAGGTCTCTTTGGTTTATAACGTTAGCCAAGATCTATGTTCCTTTTTTGATCCTCTCTCTAATTGTTCCTCCCATTATTGAAAGTAGAGTATTAAAGTCTTAGAGTATTATTTTTAATTGTCTATTTCTCCCTTCATTTCTGTTAAGTTTTATTTCATGTAGTTGATATTCTATTATTAGATGCACATATGTTTATAATTGTTACAGCTTCCTTTCATCATTATAAAATGCCCTCTTTGTCTCTGGTAAGATATTTTTGTTTTAAGATCTGTTTTATCAGTTAATATAGCCGTTCCTGCTTTCCTGTGGTTACTGCTTCCATAATATACTCTTTCTATCCTTTTATCTTTATTCTTTCTGTTTTTTAATATAAAGTGGGTCTCCTATAGACAGCATACAATTAGACAATTGTTTGTCCAATCTGATTATCTCTCCTTTTTGATAGATTTTAAATCCATTCACATTTAATGTTATTTTTTATATAGTTGAATTTATATCTGTCACTTTACTTTTATGTTTTCTATGTGGTGTGTCTTTTTTGTTTCTCTACTGTACCTCTACTATTTTAAATGGAGTAAATATTTCCTAATGTAGCATTTTAATTTTGTTTGTTATCTCTATATCTATTCAGTATCATGCTAGCTTAATTGAGATATATCTATATCTATATCCATATCTATATATAAATTTTCCTTCTACAAAGCTCTATCCCCCTTTCCCCTTTTATGTGGTGTTAATATTACATCTATTAATGTTGAAAAATCAACTGTATATTGTTATAAATATATAAATATATATTGATTGTAAATAATGATTTACAATCTCTAATAATTTCCTTCCTTGTGCTGTTATTGACAACATATATATACACATATGTTTGTATATTATATATTATTTTATATAATGCTTTTAAAATAGTTAAAGGAAAGTTGATAAAAATAGGCATTTAGTGTCTTTAAAATTACAAAATTAAATTTAGCAGTGTTCTTTGTGTGGATTCAAATTACTATCTCCAGTCCTTGCTTACATCTGAGGAATTTCCTCTAGTATTTATTGTAAAGCAAATCTAGCAACAAATTCTCAGTTCTTGCTTATCTGGGAAAGCTTTATTTTTCCTTCATTTTTGAGTGATAGCTTTTCTGGATATAGGATTCTTTGTTGATAGTGTTTTTTCCTTTGAACATTTGGTTACCTTAACACATATGGCTTGTCTTTTTCTGAAGATAAATAAGCTTAGTTAAGGTGTTTAGGTGTTAAGGTGTTTCCTTGTAAGCAACAAATCATTATATTTTCTTGCTGCTTTCAAAATGTTCTCCTTGTCATTGACTTTCAGCATTTTTTACTATAATGTGTCCGTGGGTCTCTTTATATTTATTCTACTTAGAGTCAAACTTCCTGTATGCTTAGGATATTATTTTTCTATAAATTTGGGAAGTTTTAAGCCATTATTTCTTGGAGTTATTTTCTTCTCCTTTCTCTCCTGTCCTTCAGATATTTCTATTACATATATGATGATGCATTTAATGATGTCCCATGTCTTTCTGAGGCTCTGTTTCATTCTTCTTCCTTTTTTTTTTCTTTTGGCTTGTATCATTTCTTTTGATATATCCTAAAGTTCAATACCTATTTATTCTAACTATTGATCCCTTCTAATGATTTCTTTATTTCAGTTATATACTTTTCTACTCCAGAAATTTTTTTTAAAACAACTTTCATCTCGATTGATACTCTTAGACACAACATTGTCAATATACCTTCTTTTACTTTTGTAATCATATTTTCAGTTATGTCTGTGAATCTGGTTATACTGGTTACTTCAAAATCTTTTTGTATTAAATCCAGCATCTGCTTATTCTCATGGGCAGTTTCAGCTTCAGTTACCTTCATTTTTTTTTTTTTAGATTTTATTTTTAAGTAATCTCTACATTCAATGTGGGGCTTATAATTTTGACCCCCAGATCAAGAGTTACGAGGTCCCTTGACTGAGCCAACCTGGTGCTCCTACCTTTTTTTTTTCTGATGCATTGGTCACACTTTCCTATTTCTTTGCATGTCTCACAATTTTTCTTGGGAACTGTATATATTAGGAAATATATAATAGCATCTTTGGATAGTACCCCTGGCCCCTGTGGCTTGTTATTTGTTTCTCTTTTTGTATAATGATTGGTTAGATTGTTTCTGTGAAGTCTATTTTCCTTTCCTCAAACCATATTGCTAAGCTTCTGATGTTTCCTCTCAAGGAGATGCAGCTTTAGTATGCCCACAGTTACCCTGGAATGACAGTTGTACTGGTAAGACTCTTCCATCCTTTTCCTCACCACATCCAGCTGTTAAAACTCCACTAATTGCCATTGCTGTCAATAGTGCCTTGGGGCATACATTTCTCTTCAAATGATCCAATAAGACTGTGATCCTTTCTGTGGAACAGTGTCTGAGTTCAGTTATTGAATTTTGTTCTGACTCCAGGAGGACTCATCTCAGCCAACTCATTCACCAGTTTTTACCTGCAAACTAGTCAAATTACAGTCTAAGCTGCATCTTCATTAGATCCATGAATCCCCTCCCAACTGCCTTTCACCACAACCTCTACTGTTTTTGGGAGTGTCTTTGGTTTCAACTTCTCCATGCTCTGAGCAAGTGAAGTCACTTTCTTAAGGACTATTATAGGAGGTATCTCTTTTATGGCCTATCTTTCACTCCAGGCAAAATATTTGAGCTAGGATCATGTAGCTAGTTGTGGGGCCAATGGTAAGCTTCTCTGAGTGATATCTCCTCTCTAAGGGCAGAGCATGTGGTGCAGGGAGTGGCCAACAGCTTGAAGCTCTCTTGGTTTGACTTTCCTGGCATGGAATCATTATTTGTCAAGGAAAGGGGTAAGGGGGCTCAGTATTCTCTGCATGCCACACCCAAGGTAGGTCCTCCAGACCACAAGTGGTGGTTGGGCAGAAGATGAGACCCCACCTCTAGACTGTACTCATTTGGGACTTTGCCTCAGCAACAGATAGCTGAAGACAGGGTGACTTATGCTGAAATCCTGCTTCTCCTGGGAAGTAAGCCAATGGCTTGGATCTTGGGGGATACAAAGCCTTTTGTTCTTGGCCGGAACAATCTGGAGTGGAATCTCTGCTTTGATAAACTTAAAGTGCAGAGTGATAGAGTCTGTTTTGAAATATCACAGACTCTCATCTTTCTTACCAAACTTTTATAGATTTTCTTGAACAGATATTTCATCATTTGCTGTTTGCCCCTAACCTCTGAGCTGGAGACTTTAGTTTTTCTAAATAGTAATTTTTTCAGTAATTTCTCTGGGGGAGGGCATGTCAGTAGACTTCTTTACATTTCATACTGTTATAAGTGATTGCCTTATAAAAGAAATTAGACATGGAAAAAATTATAAAAATGAAGAAGTTTGTATTTTCCAGGGATTAAGGTGAGGTTTGGGGGTGAGCGTAGGGGATAGAAGGGAAGTAGATGTGGTTATGACAGGACAACATGTGGGATATTTGTGATTATGGTAATGTTCTGTATCTGGACACTATTGATATTAATCTTTTGGTTATGGCATTATACTGCAACATTTTAAGTAGTTACCATTTGACTAAATTCTGTAAACGGTATACAAGATCTCTTTGTATTTTTTTCTCTGCATTTGTTTTTTTTTTTTAAAGATTTTATTTATTTATTTGACAGAGATCACAAGTAGGCAGAGAGAGAGGAGAAAGCAGGCTCCTCGCAGAGCAGAGAGCCCCGATGTGGGGCTCGATCCCAGGATCCTGGGATCATGACCTGAGCTGAAGGCAGAGGCTTTAACCCATTGAGCCACCCAGGCTCCCCCTCTGCATTTCTTGTTACAACTTCATCTGGGTCTACAATTACTCAGAATAACAAATTTAATTAATAAAACATGTTCTATTTTATAGTAATAAATTATGGCAGATAGAACCAAAGCAGAGGTCTTCATGAGTAATTATTTAGGCTTTACAATGAACATTTATAGAAATATAATGAATGGGGAAAGGGAAAATATTTAAAATATAGTGTTAAATAATCTAAGCAAGATAAAAAAAATCTATATGATAAATTCACTTAAAAAATAGAGATGCATGTATTTTGGAAAAAAGCCTGAAATATACCTTAAAATGGTGTAGTGTTTATCTCATGATAGAGCAGAGACAAATTAATTTGTTTCTATTAATTATGTAGACTTTCAACCTTCTTTATCAAGCAAGCATTTTTATGTAATAAGGAATGTGTTGCATTAATTTTTATTTTTTAAAACAAGTAAGAATGTGAACCACTGTAGTTTTTATGGACTTGGATTTTGGCAGTCTTGGAATTCCTCCAAAATCCAGACACCCCACTGAGAGGTAGCTGCAAATGGACAATAGTAAAGTTGGTTTTATATTCTGTTGTACATGATAGATTATCAAAGACAGTGACCAATTCCCTGCCTACATTGCATGTGTAAGGAGGTTTCATGCTGGAACAATTTTTAAGTCATAAAGTAAAACTGTATTACCACTACTATTCTTTTCTTTCCAATGCTGAAAATGGCAGTATATTTTGTTATTTTTCTCCTTTCTTGACACGTAGTCCAATAATCTACAGATACCTATAAGAAACTTCAACAAATCCTATTTAAGGATATTCCTATCTCCATGAACTATGATCATGTGGCTCATATACAAACAAGGATTTCCACTTTCTCACCATTGCCCAGGAACTGGCAAGCCTAGAATAGTATGAGGGTGTCCACTTGGTGATGAAAATTAAACTACAAAGATTTTTGTCTAATTTAGGAAATATGCTTTTCCACCCAAAGGGTGAAGATCCTGTCCCGCAAATCCACATTAGGAGGCAAAGATTACTAGTAGTATCCTGGCTAACTCCTGAATTATGATGAGCAGTTACCTCAAGAACAGTCCCAACAAATAATGCCCTATTCTTTTTTTTTTTAAGTTTTATTCTGCAGATTTAGAAATTTGAGATTTTTTAATAACTGCAAAAGAAATTCAGTCACACCTAATGATTGATTAACAGAATGTAATGGTGTATTATCGAAACAGAAATCGTGCTGATGTGCCATAATAAATTTTCTGTTAGTAAAAAAATACACTTTCGGGCACAGCATGATATCACAAATTACAGTCAGGGTACTTTGCAAGAATTTAATCAAACTAGAGAATTCTGAGTAACTGTACCTTTTATATGCAGCACTTAAAAATGTAACAACTCTGTGCATTATTTTTCTTTAAAAAATGACCTTGTATGTGTCATAGAAATGCTGCTTTATTGCTGCAGAGGTCAAAGTTCAAGGCTCGAGAGGTACAGGAGAGAAATACAAAGGTAGCCTTAAGAATCTCAGTTTTGTTTATGTCTAAAAAAGGTAAAGTTTATGAAAGTTAATTTACAAACCAAGAACAAAAGTGGTATGCATGCAGTTAATGTCCTATTCTTGCCATTAAGAGATACTTGAAAAAGAATCCAAAAAGGACTAGTATGTTTTTTTTTAAAGATTTTATTTATTTGACATTTTCAGAAATTATTTTCTTCTGGGATAATTAAAAATTTTATCTTTATGTGAGTAAATACCCACTGGTGGAATTCCTGGATCATATGGTAATTCTATTTTTAATTTTTTAAACTTCCATACTGTTTTCCACAATGGCTGTACTAGTTTGTATTCCTACCAACAGTGCACAAATGTTCCTTCTTCTCTTCACGTCCTTGCCAATGCTTGTTTCTTGTGTTTGATTTTAGCCGTTTTGACAGGTGTGAAGTAATATTTCATTGTGCTTTTGATTTTCATTTCCTTGATGATTAGTGATGTTGAGCACATTTTCATATGTCCTCTTCGGAAAAATATCTGTTCATGTCCTCTGCCTTTATCTTTCTAAAGATGAAAATCTTTAATTTTTATTTTTTATATTAAGTTTTTTATTTCTTCCACTGTAGTTAGCATATAGTGTTATATTACTTTCTAGTGTACAATATAGTGGATTCAACAATTCTATACATTGCCCAGTGCTCATCATGGTAAGTGTAATCCCCTTCACATATTTCACCCATACTCCCACCCACCTCCCCTCTGGAGACCATTAGCATTTTCCCTATAGTTAAGAGTTGTTTCTTGGTTTTTCCTCTCTATTTTTCTTTGTTCATTTGTTTTGTTTTCTAAATTCCATACATGAATGAAATCTATCTCTGACTGACTTATTTCACTTAGCATTATGCCCTCTAGCAGGGCATATGGGAACATATTGTTCCCATATGTTGTTGCAAATGGGAAGATTTTATTCTTTTATATGGCTGAATTCATATATATATATATATATATATATATTCATTTAACTTATCCATTTATCTATCGATGGACACTTAGGCTGCTTCCATAATTTGGCTGTTGTTAATAATGCTGCAATAAACATCAGGGTGTCTATATCCTTTCAAGTTAGTATTTTTTTTTTAAATTTTATTTATTTATTTGACAGACAGAGATCACAAGCAGGCAGAGAGAAAGAGGAGGAAGCAGGCTTCCCACTGAGCAGAGAGCCGGATGCTGGGCTCGATCCCAGGACCCTGGGATCATGACCTGAGCCAAAGGCAGAGGCTTTAACCCACTGAGCCACCCAGGCACCCCTCAAGTTAGTATTTTTGTATTCTTTGGTAAATATCCAGTAGTGCTATTGCACTATCATAGGGTATTTCTATTTTTAATTTTTTGAGGAACCACCATATTGTCTTTCTTCCACAGTGACTGCACCAGTTGCATTTTCACCAACAGTATATGAAGGATCCTTTACCCAATAACTGTTATTTCTCGTGTTGTTGATTTTAGCCATTTTGACAGATGTGAGGTGATATCTCATTGTAGTTTTGATTTGCATTTCGTTGATGATGAGCTGATGTTGAACATCATTTCACATGTCTGTTGGTCATCTGTAAGTCTTCTTTAAGTCAACTGGAGAAAGACAACTATCACATGATCTCCCTGATATGAGGAAGTGGAGATGCAATGGGGGTGGGGGTTAAGGTGGTAGGAAAAGAAAAAATGAAACAAGATGGGATTGGGAGGGAGACAAACCAAAAGAGACTCTTAATGTCATAAAACAAACTGAGGGGGGTGGTGGGGGGAGAGGGGTTGGGGGGGTGGTGGGGTTACATTATATGTTTAAATAAAAAAGCTTAAAGAAAAAAAAAAGAAATGTCTGTTCAAGTCTTCTGCCCAGTTTTTAATTAGATTATTTTTTTTCTTTTAGTGTTGAGTTGTGTAAGTTTTCTTTATATATTATGGGTACTAACCCCTTATCAGATTCATTTGCAAATATATTCTCCCATTTGGTGGGTTGTCTTTTTGTTCCTTTGCTGTGCAAAAGCATTTTATTTTGCTATAGTCCTAATAGTTTAATTTTGTTCTTGTTTCCCTTGCCATATCTAGGAAACATATCTAGAAAAATGTTCCTATGACTGATGTCAAAGAAATTAGCACCTGTAATTCTTTTAGGAATTTTATGGCTTCATGTCTCACTTTTAGATATTTAGTCATTTTTAAATAAGTCAGTCAGAGAAGGACATGTACTGTATGATTTCACTCATATGTGAAATATAAGAAACAGAACAAGTGAACAAAGAAAAAAAAAGACAAATATAAAAAAACAGACTCTAAAATATAGAGAACAAGCTGGTAGTTACTGGGGTGGGGGGGTGGTTGGTGGGAGGTTGGGTAAAATAGGCAAGTGTATTAAGGGTACATTTATTGTGATGAGCACTGAGTAATATATAGAAATGTTGAATCACTATATTGTGTACCTGAAACTAATATAATATTACATGCTAATTATACTGGATTAAAAAAGTAAATAAATAAAAAATTTTAAAGTAGAATATAAATATGTTCTTAAAAAAATTTATCCTTATCTTCAGTTGAAGTCAGTTTTTAGGCCATTTCCTTCCCCTTTCTGTGATTATTTTGTTGCTGAAATGATGAATATAAATGAAATAAAAATTAAACATTTATTAATAGTATCATATTCCAGGAACCAGGTAAGTGTTATCATAGGGGATTAATGTAATTCAACCTATTCAATCAATTCAATCAATTTTAGTGATGAAGAAATAGAAGCTTAAAAAGTAAATCATGAATGAAGCTATAGATCAATTTTCAGAATCCTAATCTCATGACAATGAACACAATGCTTTTTCCACCCTGCAACATATATTTCCTAATTGAATTCCTGAGTAAGTCTGATTAAGTGATATCCTGCTTTGTATTGGAGGGATATTGGAAGAAGAAATATTAAATTGAGGTGTGTAAACTTCACAAAATGAAGATGCAAGTTTTATTCCAGATACTCTTCTGATCTCAGATAATATAATATTTTTAATTCCTGGGTTTTGGATTTAGGTAGAAGTAGGATTGGATCTTAATAATCATAATCCTATATCTATTAAATTCACTAATCCTTAGTATCATGCTCATTTGTTAATTAATTGACCCACCATATATTGAATATTAAGAACTATTCTGGATGCTGGAGACTCAGCAGTTAATAAAAATGCAAGTCTGTCATGACAGTTAATTGAAAGATAATATATCTGGAAGTGCTGCCTTCTAGAGCAAAATAATCAGTATGTGATGCTGTGACTTTCCCTCAGATTGTCATATGACAACCAGCAGGTAGGTGATCATGGATTTTTTTCAACAATTTCCATCTTGTCCACCACAGGTAGTCATGCATCACTAGCAGGGAATGCTGAATGTCATAGCCATTTCTTTCTCTTTTAAAACTGAGCAGGGGATTTCCACAGATGCGTGAAAAATATCAGGTACCCTCCCCTCCTCCACCCAACACTAAATAGTTAGATCCTCACTCTCTGCTCTGCTTCACAATTATAAAATGTGGTTTCTTGGTTCTCCAACATGACATTATCATTTCTTTCCATGAAACTAAGTGGTCAGCCATTCCTCTCACATGTATCAATCATCCTGCTTCTGTTTCATCTCTCCAGGACCTTGGATCAGATCAGACCTGTGTAGCAGATACTTCTGCAGGAGACAAGTGATGTTGTTTCACTTTCTATCCCTATTGGTTGAAGACAAATGTCGAGAAAGGGATGGGGATTTCCAGGATGAATTTCCCTTCTTAAAATGTCTCAGTGCAAGAGCGAAGGCATTAACCTGCACCTGAACTGATGAGTCAGATTCTAGGTTTGAGGGCTAAGCCTGTAGGTGCTGGTTGAAAAGAGAGAAGATGAATTCCTTCTAGAAGAACTCATTTTCTCCTCTTCATCAAATGTTTTTTTGTAGCATGACTATGAAAATTTTAATGCTCAGCAAGTCCTAAAACTCCATTTCAACTGTCACTTCTTAGCCTTGTCACTACACTGGAATTTCTAAAATGACTTTTTGGTTTGTTTCCGTTTCTATCTGCAGCTGTACAATTCCTTTGCTTTCCTAGAGTGGTTCCACTCTATCTGTTCTCATTCCCTGAGGAAGACTTTTCTCTAACACCAGGCAGGACTCTTCTCTCTGCCTGCATACTTTATCCTTTGTTGTTCTCCATATTATTTCATTGTATTTTCTTTGCCCCTTCTGCTCCCTTAATCAATCTGAGATATATCCCCTTTCTCTTTTCTATGAGTCTTACTATTTCATATACACAGCTCCAGTCTTTAATTTTTAAGGTTCTTATAGGTTTGTAAACTATGTAAACAAATTCTGCCCACTTCTGAAAACTCATGACTCTACCAATTTACTCACTGTATGTCATAAACAAATTTATTGCAATTCTTACTGCAGTATATTATAGCGCGATTATGTAGGTTCTGAACACTTATGAAATAAGATCTACAGATCCCATTCATCCTTGTAATGCCAGCACCTTGAAGAATGCCTTGCCTGATTGCAGCACTAATACAGGTGTACTAAATTTACAGTTGAACTAAATTTATTTCCCCCAAATAATATTTTTTTCTTTTTGAAATCAAGCTATAATTCTCACATTCCTACTAACATTTCCACAAATGGTATAAATTTTTATTTGCAGAGTTTTTGTAAAGATTAAATGAGATAATTTTAAAATGCCCAATCAGGCCCCAAAACTATCGATTGCATTTTCCATTATCACCCCTGCACTTTCTCATGATAACCAGCAAGTGAACTGATGGTCCTTAAACTCTCTCTCTCTCTCTCTCTGTTCCCCCATCCTTACTCCCTCCCTCCTCTCTCCTTTCAATCTTCTTTTCACTACAGAGATTAATTTTTTACCAGCAATAAGACACTAGCATCACAGCGATTTCCTTTCCATTTAACCTTGGCCAGGGGCTTTCCAACAATGCCGGAAAAGGAACAAGTATCCTGATTATATCCTGATTATAGCCCTCTACACCCATGCTTGCAAACCAAATGTGGGGAGTCTTCGACAATCCACACAGCCATATCCTGTTTCTTACCACAAACTCCAGGTGTTAGGCCTTCCTCTCTCCTCGAAGCTGATCTGTCCCTACTCCACTTCACACAAGTTCTTGAGACCAGACTAATGCTAGAGCTATTGAAGTAGCATTATTTGGTGGAGACAAGTCATGTTACTTCACCCACTGGTTGTAGGAAAGAAACTGTGAAGCAGTGGGAAATTTTAGCAGTGACTTTGTCCAGAAAACTGACATGTTTCATCCTAAAAGAAAGAAACTAGGATCTGGGGTAGAGAAGCAGGCTAAGGTTCAAGCCTTTGGATGCTACTCTTGAAAGAAAAAGAGAGACAGTTTGAAAAAGCTTTATATTTTCCTTCCTATCCATCCTATAGGAGCACCTTGTACAAGTTCATGAAGACACAAGACATTGAGTAATGCCGCCCTCTAGTGTCACTGTTGCCTCCCTAGTCTTGATGCTCTTCCTATGCCTACAAGACACCTGGGTTACCAACAGTTGATTTTGCTGCTTTGCATTTATACATGCAGCATATTTCAGTATGTGTCACTTCATCACCTTCCTAAAGAACTAACTTCTTTGCTCAGCCTTCAAGGCCTCTCCTCCATCAGGTCCTCTCTTCATATCTGCTCTTATCTCACACTGTTCTTTAATCTGAATCTTCACTCTGGTCAAGCAGAGTTGCTTCATACATTAATTCACCCCACCTAGTACTGCTTTTGCTCATGTGGCTCATGATTGTTCCTTTTCCCCTGCTGTTCTTCTGAATCACATTCTCCTTCTTTTCTGCCTTAAGTCTCACTTCTGCAAGTGAGCTACGTTTTCAAGTTTCCTCTCAGTATTCCAAACTATATGAATATATCCCATTTCTCTACTATTTAACAGTTTTGTTACTTTTAACTTATAGCCATTTGTATTTTTATTGTAACTTATAAATGCCTATATTTACCCTTAATATATTATTTATTAATTTGGTAACTATTTATGATTACCTACTTTAGTACCAGGACTTTCTATAGGAACTGAGGAGAGAATGGTACACAAAGAATATAGTCTCTGACTCATGGAATTTATGTTCTATGTGTGTTTCTTTTTATTCTAGTAGGTATTGACCTTCCTGAGATCTTCATCTTTGTATTTCTAGTCCCTAGCACACTACTTTGAACATGGGAGGTGGTCAAAAAATATTTGTTCTTTGAATTTCACCAATTATACCCATGCTTGTATATTTCACATAGTAATTAGCATAATGCTTGACATTTGTAGGTGATCAGGTAAAATTTATGGTTTAATTGATTTCATTGCATCAAGGAGAAATGAAGGTAGATATTAAGGAAGAGTTTCCTTCTTTGACTTTGGATTCGATGATTAGGGAGGTCATTGCTGACATGCCACTTCTCTCCACCCCTCTCTGCTTGTACATTTCAGTTCATTATCTTCCTAAAGGTCATCTTGCTTCATAGATTAACTGCCCCTTTCCCTTTAGTGATTTCCAAAGTATCTGAGGGTGTGCTCCTCTGTCGTCTTATTTCTCTTTTTCCTAACCAAAAATATTGAAACCCAGCAGTGTCATATGCTCATTGAAGATCCACATCAGTTTTCCTAGTGTATCCCATGACACTCTTTAGTTGTGTGCAATAATTTTTTACTGTCCTCTTTTAAATGTTATATTGGTGACTGTTGGCTAATCTTTTTCTTTATGACTAATGAGCTTTGGATCTTATGTTTGATATTATTTTCTCTTTTTAAAAAAGATTTTATTTGTTCATTTGACAGACAGAGATCACAAGTAGGCAGAGAGGCAGGCAGAGGGGAGGGGGGGAAGCAGGCTTCCTGTTGAGCAGAGAGCCTGATGCAGGGCTCGATCCCAGGACTCTGGGATCATGACCTGAGCCGAAGGCAGAGGCTTAACCCATTGAGCCACCCAGGTGCCCCTTGATATTATTTTCAACTTCAAAGTCATAAAGATAGTGTCTTAATAGTATCTTCTGAAGGTTTTATTGTATTGCTTTTCACATATAGAAGTAAATTTCCACCGGAATTAATTTGTGTATGATGTGAGATACATGTCAAGTTTCATTTATTTTTTTCAATGAAGATTTCCAGCAGATCCAACAGCATTTACTGACAAGACTATGCTTTCCTGGCTGCTCAATTGAAAACAATTAGGGTACAAAAGTGAATGTGCATATGAGTTAATTTATGTAGTGCTACTAAGCATGCTTAGAGGTAAATAACACATTGCAAAAGTATACCAAGAAGCCAGGAAGTGATTGCTATACAAGTCTGGATAGTGAGTTCTCTTGGTGGGGATGTGAAGAGGCACATGATGGGCTTGTAGGGCTTTGGCCCAATGTTCCATGCCTTGATCTGGGGGTTTCCATGGATGTTGACATGATAATAATAAAATAAGTTATACATTTTTGCTTTATGTGTTTTTTTTAATATGTGGGGTCTATTTCACTATAGTGTTAAAAATGTAAAATATTTAATTTCCTGACCAGATACTAATAATCACTATTTTTTTAAAAGATTTTATTTCTTTATTTGACAGAGAGAGATCACAAGTAGGCAGAGAGGCAGGCAGAGAGAGGAGGAAGCAGGCTCCCCACTGAGCAGAGAGCCCAATGCAGGACTCCATCCCAGGACCCTGAAGACCTGAGCCGAAGGCAGAGGCTTTAACCCACTGAGCCACCCAGGTGCCCCTAATAATCACTATTTATTGAGTACTATGAGTGATCAACATTTTTAAATGTGCTAGGGATGTAGCTGTTAACTGATATTATGAGGTGATACACTATACTTATTGCAGTGCTTTGAAGGTAATTAAATGAAATAAGGCACCTAGAAGTATGTAACTTAGTGGCTGGTAGAAAGTGTACAATTCATTATTTACTTCTCCCTTCATATGTCTGCAACTGGAATTGGGGTTATGGATCTCTTTCATAGTCCCCACCTCTTTTACAAAAACACTGAACTATACATTTTATTTTTTAATTTTAATTTATTTAATTAATTTATCTGATAGAGAGATAGCATGAGTGAGGGGAGGAGCAGAGGGAAAGAGAGAGAGAGAGAGAGAATCCTGGAACAGACTCCCTTGTTGAGTGGAGAGCCCCATGTGGGGCTCGATCCCAGGACACTGAGATCACGACCTCGAGCCAAAATCGAGTCAGAAGCTCAATTGACTGAGCCACTCAGGCACCGCCCCTCTTCTCTTTTATGACAGGAATAGCAGGGAGATACCAACATCAGAGCTTTTTATTTGTGATTTTTAATCATAGCCAGGGACTTCCTACATAGGCACGAAAAACCAGGCATCATGTCTCTGTCATTCTAAATGCCTAGTTCCTCCAATCCTCACTCCACATTTTGCTTTACTCTACAGGTACCCTTTCCTAGCTAACCACCTAATTGTGTCTTAAATAATTCCATGAAAGGAAATGTTCAGCCTTTCTTATCCACATCTAACTTAGTTGTCCTGCCCTCCCCTGACTTCTATCTCAGACTTTCAATAAGACCTTCTGGTCAGGTGGCTCTGCCAGAAATAAGTGATGCTGCCTCACTCTTTATCACCATTGGACACAGAGAAAAAACAATTATCTGAGAAAGGATGGAGATCTCTTTCTCTCTCTCCCTTTATCCCCTCAAGGGTCTCACCCACAAACTAACACCTACAGCAATACCAAGTCTGATCCTTTGGATATTATTTCCAAAAGGAAAGAAAATACATTCTTAAAAAACAAACAAACTTCAGGTTCTTTCCTTGTTCATCAAATACCAATTTCTAATGCATGTTTGGGAATCCAAAAAAAATATGCATGATATTCCTATTGTCCATTTTACATGTCCCTTCCTATTGTTATCATGCTAGTCTTTCTGCTCAATGCCTCATGACTAACCTTAGATTGCTATAAATTTAATATTTTTTTCTGCTCCTACTCCTATCTTTCTAAAAGATGTTACTTCTTCACCAATTTTTCAATACCTTTCGCAGCATAGTTCAATACTGCACATCCACTCTGATCTCCCAGCATTACTTAAGGAGGGATCTCAACTTGTATCAATCAGGACTCCATGTTCTCTACCACCTCCTGACCACCCCTTCCCCACACACAGGTTTTTCACTGTTGTTCCTGGCCCCCTGCTAGTCTCCAACCAACCAGAAACACAACCTCTTCTCCATGATCTGTCTCACTTCCTCCTGAACTCACATCTATACTAATGCTCTGCTTTACTGTAAAGGATACACTTTTACTTAATTTTAACCATTTCATTTTATCTTGAAAATTAATGTCACCCATTTGTGTTTTGATTTTTTAAAAACAAATGTATCCATTATAGATTTTGTCACATTATCTTATATTAATTTTACATGTCTATCTTTACGGTGGGCTTTAGTTTCCTTAAAAGTAGAATCTAAACTACCTATATGTATCTTTAGCATTAGAAGAATTCTGCACACATAGGAAGCCTTCAGTAAACTTTTTGTGAATTGCGTATCTCCAACTAAGTAACATATGTATATAAATATGCACATAGTGGATTATCAGCTAAAATTTACCGAATTGAATCACTGCAACAAAAAATATAAGGGATATATATCAGGAATATTTTTCTAATTGTAAGGATACTAGGTATGGACAATCTGCTCCAAAAATTATCTTTTCACCAAAATACTGTCTACTGCTGTCACTCTGTGTGACTCCAACAATTTCTCCTATGTAGAACTAGATAACCATTTCTTCCTGGAAAATGGGAGTGTGAACTGACTACTGAACGGTGGTTAACTGTTTCCAGGATCATGTACTAGATGATTTCTGATGCTCCTGATTTCATAATTCATTTATCAAAAAAAGATTCTCTAGGGGCTGGCTGTTTGGATCTTTTAGATTTCTTTTATTTCTACGTGTCCTTACTCCTCAATATATCCAAAAAGTCTTGTTCAAGGCTGGTATTTAATCAAATTATCTATTTCAGAAATTCTTTCCTTTCTTCACTTTCCCATGCCAAATGCCAGAGTCTGTGCAGTAAGAGGAGACTAACATTGGGGCACCTGTGTGGTTCAGTCAGGTAAGCCTCCAATTCTATTTTATTTTTATTTTATTTTATTTTACATTTTATTTTATTTCTTCAGTGTTCCAAGATTCATTGTTTACGTATCACACCCAGTGCTCCATGCAATACATGCTCTCCTTAATACCCACCAGGATAGCATGGTACTGGCACAAAAACAGACACATAGACCAATGGAACAGAGT
Organism: Taxidea taxus jeffersonii; assembly: GCA_003697995.1. NCBI lineage: Eukaryota > Metazoa > Chordata > Mammalia > Carnivora > Mustelidae > Taxidea > Taxidea taxus. The sequence goes on from ML093233.1 coordinate 58,188, forward strand.
AGAGAGCCCAGATATGGACCCTCTACTTTATGGTCAAATAATCATCAATAAAGCAGGAAAAATATCAAGTGAAAAAAAGACAGTGTCTTCAATAAATGGTGCTGGGAAAATTGGACAGCTATGTATAGAAGAATGAAACTTGACCAATCTCTTACACCATTCACAAAGATAAACTCAAAATGGATGAAAGACCTCAGTCTGAGGCAGGAATCTATCAAAATCCTAGAGGAGAACATAGGCAGTAACTTCTTTGACAGTGGCCACAGCAACTTTTTTCAAGACATGTCTCCAAAGGCAAAGAAAACAAAAACAAAAATGAATTTTTGTGACTTCATCAAGATCAAAAGCTTCTGCACAGCAAAGAAACAGTCAACAAAACAAAAAGGCAACCCACAGAAGGGGAGAAGATATTCACAAATGACACTACAGACAAAGGGCTGATATCCAAGATCTATAAAGAACTCAAACTCAAAACCCCAAAAACAGGCAATCATGTCAAAAAATTGGCAGAAGACATGAACAGACACTTCTCCAAAGAAGACATACAAATGGCTAACAGATCCATGAAAAAATGTTCATCATCATTAGCCATCAGGGAAATTCAAATCTTAATCACACTGAGATACCACCTAATACCAGTTAGAATGGCAAAGATTAACAAGACAGGAAACAACAAATGTTGGAGAGGATGTGTAGAAAGGGGAACTCTCTTACACTGTTGGTGGGAATGCAAGTTGGTGCAGCCACTTTGGAAAACAGTGTTGAGATTCCTTATTCCTTATTCCTTATTTTTAACTTAAAAAGTTAGAAATAGAGCTACCCTATGACCTGGCAATTGCACTACTGTGTATTTATCCCAGATATACAGACGTAGTGAAAGCAGGGCCATATGTACCCCAATGTTCATAGCAGCAATGACCACAATTGCCAAACTGTGGAAAGAGCCAAGGTGCCCTTCAACAGACAAATGGATAAAGAAGATATGGTCCATATATACAATGGAATATAAAAACCGAGAGTTTTGGAAGGGAGGGGGTGGGGGAATGGGTTAGCCTGGTGATGGATATTAAGGAGGGCACATATTGCATGGAGCACTGGGTGTGGTGCATAAACAATGAATCTTGGAACACTGAAAAGAAAATACCCACCACCAGGCTTATACATCTCCCACCCCCCCAAAACCCTCAGTTTGTTTCTCAGAGTCCACAGTCTCTCATGGTTTGTCTCTCCCTCTGATTTACTCCAATTCACTTTCCCTTTCCTTCTCCTAATGTCCTCCATGTTATTCCTTATGTTCCACAAGTAAGTGAAACCATATGATAATGACTTTCTCTGCTTGACTTATTTCACTCAGCATAATAACCTCCAATCCCATCCATGTTGAGACTAAAGTTGGGTATTCATCCTTTCTAATAACTGAGTAATATTCCATTATATATATGGACCACATTTTCTTTATCCATTCATCTGTTGAAGGGCATTTTGGCTCTTGCCACAGTTTGGCTATTGTGGCCATTGCTGCTATGAACATTGGGGTGCATATGGCCCTTCTTTTCACTACATCTGTATCTTTGGGGTAAATACACAGTAGTGCAATTGCTGGGTCATAGGGTAGCTCTATTTTAAATTTTAAATTAATTTTTAAATTAATTTTTTGAGGAATCTCCACGCTTTTTTCCAAAGTGGCTGCACTAGTTTGCATTCCCACCAACAGTGTAAGAGAGTTCCCCTTTCTACACATCCTCTCCAACATTTGTTGTTTCCTGTCTTGTTAATCTTTGCCATTCTAACTGGTATTAGGTGGTATCTCAGTGTGGTTAAGATTTGAATTTCCCTGATGGCTAATGATGATGTGTCATTTTTTTCATGTGTCTGTTAGCCACTTGTATGTCTTCTTTGGAGAAGTGTCTGTTCATGTCTTCTGCCCATTTTTGGTGTGATTATCTGTTTTTTGGGTGTTGAGTTTCAGGAGTTCTTTATAGATCTTGGATATCAGCCCTTTGTCTGTAGTGCCATTTGTGAATATCTTCTTCCCTTTTGTGGGTTGCCTCTTTGTTTTGTTAACTGTTTCCTTTGCTGTGCAGAAGCTTTTGATCTTGATGAAGTCCCAAAAGTTCATTTTCACTTTGGAGTGATGTGTAATCATTGGTGATTTGCCTTGGGATATGTGTAATTTCAGGGTTGTGAGATCAAACACTGTGTCAGGCTCTGCACTGAGTATGGAACCTGTTTAAGATTCCCTCTCTCTCTCTCCTTCTGCCCCTCCCCTGCTCAATCTCTCTCTCTAAAAAAAGAAGAAGGAGGAGGAAGGGGAGGGGGAGGGGGAAGAGGAGGAAGAGGGGGAGAGGGAGGGGGAAGAGAAGGAGGAGAAGAAATTAACCATGCACTTATTTTAGGGCCCTGGTCATGAAATTTCCTTGAAAGTCCTGTGAGAATCATTAATCTTGTCTCAATACTTTCTCATTATTTTCACATTATTCACTGTCCATATTCAATATCACTACTGAATTATTACTTTGTTTTTTGACTAGACTGGCAACTGGCCCAGAGCACCATTTTGTTTCATTCTGCATATGTTATGGTCCTTCTATGACTCACATGTGTTACTTCTCATATACCATGCATGTTCTTTTTTTTTTTTCTTTCTTTCTTTATTTATTTGACAGACCGAGATCACAAGGAGGCAGAGAGGCAGGCAGAGAGAGAGGAAGGGAAGCAAGCTCCCTGCTGAGCAGAGAGCCTGATGCAGGGCTCGATCCCAGGACCCTGGGATCATGACCTGAGCCGAAGGCAGAGGCTTTAACCCACTGAGCTACCCAGGCGCACCTACCATGCATGTTCTTAGTCACAGAACACAATGCTCAGCTTCTTCCCCAGCTCTCACTCCTTCTCCCCAACATTTACACTCCAGGAAATGTTTCTTCTCCACCTCCTTTCTCCACACTTACTTTCTTTTATCTGCTCTAATATCCACAAAAATATTCTCAGTTTTCCAAGGCTTTTTGTTTAAAAGTACTCATATTTTTATGCATATAAATATTTATATATATGTTTAGTGGTTTATACAGACTCAAGAAAAATGTCAGGTTGGTTCCATCCTTGAAAAGAATTGGTTCCAATTCTTTTTTGGTAACAGTCTGCATTTGGGTGGGAGCAGTGAAAGGAGTATTGATGGGTATAGATGGGAATAGACATATGTTCCATACATGTCTCCCCTAGTCTATACCTCCAGAAGTTATTTGAGAGTGTGTCTTCATCCCCCATACATCTGAGAATTTCTTCCCCCAATCTTGGTTTCTCATAACTTTTGAAATTTTCATCGATGATGAGCCCAACCCATTCTCTTCCCAACCACACCACAAATAAAGTTCTTTATTTATATGACATTATTAAATCACCTTTTAAATGGATTTTTGCTATTAAAATTAAATCTTAGGAGAAAAAAAGAGTCCAGTGTATGATCCCAGGACACCATCATGAATCAGGATATTAAGAAAAAAATTTAGATATATATATTGACAGAGTGATTTCCAGAAGGAATGCTGGAGAGTTCTTCTTTTGATTTCCTTATTTGGAATTAAACACATTTTTGTTTAATAAAGTAGTAGAATTTCTTCATAGTATTTAGAATATTTCTTATTACAGTATCAATTGGATACAGTTTATTAATATTAAAGTAATTGAATTTTTATTATACTTTTCAAAAGGTTACTCTAAGTGTAAAGGAAAGTTTATGAGTTTGGGATTTGCTTACTTTTCCAAATATCTCTCATTGGCTAGAATTACCAGTGCAGTACTTAATGTTACTGGTACTAGCTTGTATACATTCTTGGTTCATGATCTGAATGGGACTGATCCCAGGAATTCACATATTGTATTATATTAGTCACGCATTAGAAAGAAAGAGAGAGAGAGACTGAGCCTAAGCCTACATTGTTAAGTGTGATTTGGTGTTAGTACTTCTCAAGTCTGAAGTAACACATAAAATCAGCCTCTTCTATGCTCTGGAAGATATAATAACTGATATGGATGATAATTATTTCTACGTTGAGAAAAAAGAAGAAAACCAAGACAAGGATCTTGAAGTCATTTAATATCTTATACTCTCTTTCAATTTATATTTTATTGTTTTGAGTATTAAATTATATATTATTTTAAAACTTCATAAGATAATCAGTACTATTTTGTAAATTGAGATATTTTAGCATGGCCCACATATTTACCACTGTCATTGTTCTTCATTCCTCATTTCATCCCAGACTTTCCATCTGGGGTTACTTTCCTTCTGTGTGAAGTACCTAGTTTATAATTTTCTTCATTAAAATATGTTGGAGGCAAATTATCTTGATTTTTGTTAATCTGAAAATGTTTTCCTCATTCTTTTTAAATTTTTTTTTGTTTTTAAAGATTTTATTTATTTATTTGACACAGAGAGAGAGATCACAAGCAGGCAGAGAGGCAGGCAGAGAGGCAGGCAGAGAGAGAGGGGGGAAGCAAGCTCCCCACTGAGCAGAGAGCCTGATGCAGGGCTCGATTCCAGGACCCTGAGATCATGGCTTGAGCTGAAGGCAGAGGCTTAACCCTCTGAGCCACCCAGGCACCCCTGTCTTCCTCATTCTTGAAAAATAGAGTCATTAGGTATAAAATTCCAGGTGGGCAGTTATTTTTTATTAAACACCATGAAAACAGCCCTGTACTATTTTTGGTTTTCATTATTGCTCATGAAAAGTCAGTGGTTCTTCTAAATTTTTCTCTTTGAAGATAATCTGCATTCCTCCCCCCACCTCCAGCCCTGCTGCTTTAAGATTTTCTTATCTTAGATATTCTATGGTTTTGCTAAAGTATGTCTACTATGTTTTCTTTTTCATTTATATTGGTTGGTATATTTGGAGTTTCTTAAACACGTAAATTGGTGTTTCCTTGGTTCTGGAAGCTATTTTCAGAAGAGGTAAGCATCATCATCAGTGTTCGTGAAGCATCTTCAGTATCCTCAATACCTGGAGAAGAATCTGGCTGGCTGGCTGTGGCACAGGTTCAGTTTTTACTAGAGGGACTATTGACTTATGACCAGCCGATGGCTACCATGGTTACCACAGTGGAATTTGCATCTTCTGTCAAATGGTGATTGCATACGGCTGTAGGATATCTATATAGCAGTCTTCTTAAGCTACTGGGCTGGCTGGGGTGGTGGAAAGGTGTTATAATGACTAATGGTAACAAAATTGCCTTTCAAGTTAATAGCTGTTTCTTTTCATGTTTGCCACATGTGCTATTTTGAAGATCAGAACACTGTGACCCTCTTTTGAGCATTTTGTAATATAAACATTATCAAAATATATGATCTGTAATGCTCCATGTTTAAGATGGGGAAATGAATTGAAGATGATATTGGAAAGACACCTCTCAACTTTCCACTTCACACAGCGGCTGGGATTCAGTGATGCTTCTTTTGATGAACTTATAGAAAAGGCTTCTTTTTGCATGAGGCTTCTTAAGCTAGAGAACCTTTCTTTACTACCCTACTGTCATTCTTAGATATCATTTTTTGTTTGGTCTGGGGATAATATTCAGACACAGTTAAGGATATTGGCATAACTATCAAGGATATTTTTCTGTATTAGATTGCATTCAATCTATATTAGATTGCATTCTGGAAGAATTCAGTCTATATTAGATGCATTCTATATTAGAATGCATTCTAGGTTGCATTCCCTGGGTATCAACTTCAAATCTGGAGGTCCAATACAGAGAGGACTATCAATTTGTGCCCTTATGAGATCAGCCTAAATTTCGCTAATTTTCCTGATTTTATAGTTGGTTGAATGAAATTGAAATTGTAGCCACAACTCCCTACACTTCTTGGTTAGGAAAACTATGGAGAGTTTGATTATATATCTTCACTTTCCCAAGAAGTTTTATGTTTAGACTTCACAGGTGATATTATAACTGTGATCTGCCAGAGGTGTGCTAAAGATTACAGCACATCATAGATTTCTCCCAACATTTCATGGTCTACCTGAACTTCCTTAAACCAGAATTTTACAACTCACTTAATTTAAATCTTTGTCATGGTAGTGATTCAGTTTTTAACTAATAGAGAGGGAAACTAGAGTCACCCTTAGGAACCTATGTAAACACTCCAGTGAATTGTCCATGTAGGAGGATAAGGATGAGGTTGTTTCTGATGATTGGAAGTCACATGGCTATAAAACTACAGATACAAAGACCATGGTTGATTTTGACAATATTGCAATTAATGCCAGCAATGGCACTGAAGGAAATGTTGACAGTTAAAATAATTTAGTGTTTAACTGCTATTCTAGGTGGAAAATAAACAGCTATGTATTTTGCTTACATGGTAGAATCAATTGTGTATAGGACGAATCCTTGTTAATGCTTTTGTGGTTTTCATAGTTTAGAAATTATAAAAGCAGTAAGGATCCCTCACCTCTGGAGAAGCTTAAACCTTCTAAGTGTCCTTATGTGAACTTCTGCTGTGGTTATTAGAAAACATTTTTTCTCTGGTTAATATAGGTTTATTTTTTCCTAAAAGACCCCTTGGATCTTATTTTAACAACTGATGTGATTCATCTGAAAACTTTTTCTTTAAGGTCAGGTACTAAATTCTGAACTCTAAAAACTGAGAGGTTGTCACTGTACCCAAAGCATCTTTAGCATCTCTAGTTAGAAGTGTAATAGAGTTAAGTTATGCTCCTTTATTTTGTTTACGTAAACTATGAAATGAATATATGACCAAAATAAGGATTCCAGCAATAATTATTGAGGAGTGTATATATTAATGTTCTCAAAATTACTCTACAATATTGAAAGAGTTGCTTTGTTTGACAGGCACACCATGTGGGAAGAAACTACAAAACAAAGTCTTTTTCTCCCCCTTGGGGAGAATAATTACTAAAAATTTACTTTTCAGGGTGGAAACTTACTCATCTATAGGGGGATAGACTACTGAACTATTAGTAAAACAGCTGAAAGAGTTTTATTATTAGTTTTGAATAAAACAGACAACAATGCAGGCATGCAACTAGATTCAATGCACAGTTGACTAGTCAAACAACAAAGCAGAATTTTGAAAAATAATCTGGCCAGCATTTGTACTAGATAAGAGGTAAATACTTTGCTACAGCACAATTACAACACGGCCTAGAACAAAGAGAAAGAAAAGAAAACTCTTCCTACATACAATATTAATGACAGGTTTATGAGAATTCTGCATGTTCTCCCTGTGAGTACTCAATGACAAACATTTTGGTTCTAAAAAAGAGTGCTGTGTTAAGTATTATAAAACACAGATACGTTGAGTCGAAGAATGACATTCAGAAGTTGAAGAAGCCCTGTCCACTGACTTACACAACGCCACAGTGTAAAGACTGGCTTCATTCAAAGTTACTCAATGGAAGACATTGCTGATGAGATCTCATGGGAGGGGGGCCTATCAAGTCTACTAAGTGCTAATATGACCTGTAAATGGCACAGTCCTTTGTCAAGGATACATGTCTTCCAGTGTAGAAGAAATTGGCCCTGTTTATCCACTTCTGTTATTACTATTTTTTCTTATATAAAGGAACTCCTTTAAGTTCCATATTCATGGTCATAGCTTTCGAGAACTACCGAGAATATTTTGAGACTACTTGGACAACCGATGCACAGTCTGGATTGCTGATAATTAAGAGCTGATTTTCCAGATGTACTGAAACTTTTCAGGCTTACCACAATTGAGTCCCATTCTGTGACAATTGGTAGGACTCAAGACATTCTGTAATGCTACAAATTCCAACCTGTGTTCAACAACAGTTTGTGCTTCTGATGTCACTTGTGTGTTCTCAAGACTGTTTTGATTTACTACCAATGAAAACAAACCTATGACTTCATGTATCAGGAACAGAGACTGTAGAACTTCTGTACTGATAACCACTCTTCTAGAAACGAAGATAGCTGTCTTTTCCTCAGGAAATAAGGTCTTACTTGACACTTCTCATACACTGTTTCTCCTTTTGTTTCAGGTGAAGTTCAGCCTGGATACCTGTAGGATTGATGGTTTGGTAGAAGTTGCTATATTGTTCTACCTGAACTTTCCTTATACTGAATTAATATTGAAGAAAAGTGTGAAATATATATTATTTAAAGCAACACACCTTCTTACTCATAAATGTATACAATTACAGAATTTAGGACATAGTTGCTGGCTTATTCTTTTAAAAAATAAATTTGTATGGTTTATAAATTGTCAAATTTATATGGACAAGTTTTGATATTCTCTGATATTTCAATGTGTTCAATATTTCAATATGTTCTTGATATAGAATTATTTTCTTTGCTGTTCCTTTTATAATCTAAAGTGAACTTTAGTTTGGCTCTTCCAGATTATTATTGTTATAGGTAGCTAATTCTGAGTAAATTATGATTTTCATTTCTAAAATTAAATATGGCATCCTCCTGGTTGCAATTATATAACTTCCAGTAGTATTGAATTATCACTGGGATCTAGGGACATAGTTTCTTCTGACATCCAGAGACAATAATGACTTCTACCCAACTTCTACAAGTTATTTTGAAGTTTCTACATTAACAGAAATACATTTTCCAAAGTGTGAGATAAAATTTTATTTGATTCTGACTTATTTAAATTTGCAAGAAATTATGCTGAGAAATCTGAAATAAAGATTGAGAGCAATAGATCAGATTTAGGAATTTGGAACCACTGTTATTTTTAATAGGAAGGAGACTTGTGTGGGAGCTTTGGGAGGCATTACATAAGATAAATGCAAATTTTGTCATTTCCAGAGGAAAGTAATGATGGTGATGAGAGGAATCTTTTGAAGGAATTGGAATTACTACACAGTAATTGCCTCAATTTATATAAAATTCTGTCTTTCATTAAAAGGTGTAGTCATATAGATACACATAATCATTAATTAAAGCATTAGAATAATTTCAACATAGTGGACACTACTTTTTCAGAAATTGAATGTGAGGTGGTATGATGTAATGGCTAGGCTTGTGGAATTTAGACTTATATATAACTTGGCTCAACCTGGAATGCACTATTTACTTGACTCGTGTCCTTGCCAAAGTTGTTTAACATCATCCATCATTTTATTTTTTCCATCTGTAGGAATGCAAGGGGCACTCAGATTACCGAGATGATGTGAAAATTAAATATAAATATGTGTAAAAAGCCCTTGTATAATTCTGGGTGCAATGTAAAATACTCAAAATTTGCTTAGTAAATATCAGTCATTTTTATTGCAACATAGTGAGTTCTCTGCCACTTGTCCATACAGAAGGACTATTTATCAGATGGTAGAATGTGAATTAATGCAGGACTTTAGATAGATAATTGCCTTTTAAAGTCCATTCTGGGGGTGCCTGGGTGGCTCAGTTGGTTAAGCATCTGCCTTCAGATCAGGTCATGATCTCAGTTTTCTGGGATCAAGCTCTGGTTTGGGCTCCCTGCTCAGTGGGGAGTCTGCTTCTCTCTTTCCCTTGTTCTCTCTCTCTCTCAAATAAATAAATAAATAAATAAAATCTTAAAAATAAGTCCATTCTGAATCTGAGATATTACATTTATATTAATGTAATGTATAATAATTATTATCTTAAAGTAGAAATATGTGTTTAAAACCATATGGTTACTTCAAAGAATGTAATTATATTGTGTTCTATTTCCTGAACATTCTATAATGTATTCATTAGCACCAGACTCTTATATCTCTCCTTAAGATAAAGCAAGAGAAGATGCATAATAAAGAGACATAGTCCCAATAAAATGAGGAAATCAGAGTGGGATCCAAGAGTGGAATGAATACATTTGCCACATGAAATATTAATTATTCGAAAGGAGAGCTGTTATGCTAGCATCTGACTTTGAGTCCTTTACCAATTTCTCAGCTCCCTGCATACTTTGATTTGGATAGTTGGGCTTATTACTTTGTTAGGTTAAGTGCTATATAAAGGAAATTTCAAGACCCTCCATTCCATATGGATCATGTTCTAAGCCCCTTCTCTATGCATATTCTGGAGATACCTACAAACTCAGTGACATCATCAGAAAATAAACTTGAAAAACCTTTTCACTCAGGTTAAGTTAATGACTAAATTCCAGTTTCCTTTAGTTTATTAGAGACCCCCCTACCCATAAGGAGATACAGACTGTACCCTCCAATCAACAGCTTTAATTCTATCATATCATCAGTTACTATGGAATGCTGCTCCTAGAGCTGTCCAGATAATCATACCACAGTTCATATTGAAGTATGAGAAAGAATGCAGTGCCTTCATTTCAAGGTTAAGGTTAAATAATTTCCCCAAATCTACAACACTAAGTGATGGTACATTAAGGTCCACATCAAAGGTTTCTTGACTTGCAATCATCATCCTTCCACTTCCACAGCTCCTAAAAACACACACATCACATGTGTCAAAACATTACATATGTCTTCAAGGGAGAGACCTGAATACTCCTAAAAGGTTCAAACTTTTGAGCACAGCACTGCCCAGTACAGAGCTGGCTCACAATAGGGGTCCAGTAAAATGTTTCACATACAACTGGATTAAACCTTTAAAGTATTAAATTAAAATAATCCTTTCAATGAAGGAAATCCAAGTTTCAGAAGAGACTCTTCATACTTAATCTCTGACCAGCAACTGATGATGCCATATATCTCTGATGCTGATTGGTTCTCAGCACCGAGATTACTCAATCCAGTAACAAAGAAACGAATTCCTTGGTTGATATTATTTGGGAAGTGGCCAAAGGAGGGTCACAGTCTTCACTGAGTGAGACTTACCTGCTCCCTCTGTGTCCTGTCCTCCCTGCTCTCCAGTATGGTGTGTCTGTGTTTCCTTGGAGGCTCCTGGATGACAGCTCTGACATTGATACTGATGGTGCTGAGCCCTCCCTTGGCTTGGGCGAGGGACACCCCACGTAAGTGCACACCTTCAATGATAAGCTACTGGGGGGGCGCGGGGGGAAGAAATTACTTTTGCCAGTGTGTCTAGGCCGTGTCCCTTAGAATATTTTGGTATTTTCTTCAATGACCACCCTTGTGGTGTAGACCCCCAATTCTTTTTTTTTTTTTTTAAAGATTTTATTTTATTCATTTTAACAGACAGAGATCACAAGTAGCCAGAGAAGCAGGCAGAGAGAGAGAGAGGAAGAGAAGCAGGCTTCCCGCTGAGCAGAGAGCCTGACGCGGGGCTCGTTCCCAGGACCCTGGGATCATGACCTGAGCCGAAGGCAGAGGCTTTAACCCACTGAGCCACCCAGGCGCCCTGTAGACCCCCAATTCTACCCAAAACAAAAGGATCCTGAATGCTTGCCCGCTTCAAGAGCTGCATAAGGGACCTCCATATAGGCCATTTATTCATAACTCTCCTCCAATGAAAGTTCTCCAGATTTGTGTCTCATTGCCTTGGGGTCTTGAGAAGACTTAGAAATAATGATTTCAAATTAATATCCATCGAGTAGTTTCCTTTATTATGTTGAGTTATGCTAGAAAATAGGAAATTTTCTCTGAAAAATTTGAGGAGAATCAAAAGGAATTAGTAAGGTCTCTCCTAGTCGACCCTGTGTTATGTCTTCACTGGGTCAGTTATGTTGGTGCCTCTCCCTAATATGTGAGGATGTATCAAGAGGTCTCTTCCGTTATCTCCTTTCCTTTCTCTTGGGTCCCAAAGTTTATAAGTCCTTTATCCCTATACTGGAGATTCTCTGAAAAGTTGGGGTTAATATTATCTCTATTTCTCACCCTGGAGCTACAGCTGTGATCCTTAGTATTTGAAATGACACTGTAGATAATAAGCACATGTGGGTGTTCTTTGGTGTATTAAAGAACTTAATATATCTTCCAGGAACTTGGCACAAGTTATTTTTCATTATGAATCTATTTTGAACCTTTCTATAATGTCAGTTTCTCCTGCATCTTCCTATTGTCTGGCCTGAACCCATAGGAAGGGGTGCAACTAGTATAGGATAAATTAAATGAAATTATGATGTTGTACGTCAAAAATTGTCAAGTGTCAGGAATTTTGTATGGTTCAAACTATACACCCTGAGGAGGGTACAGAGAGAATGAAGGTTATTTACATAGGACTGAAAGCCAATATGCAAAAATGGAACTTATTGGCTTACTGAGGTCTTGGTCCTGAATTACATAGATTCATTCATCATGTTTTCTGTTTTCCTTAATTAGCCATGTTTGGTTGCCTCCACTTCCAGTTCCTCACTATCTATCACAGAACTACAAGATGGGCTGAAACTTAATGAAATTTTCCTTTTTTTCCCCCTTAAAATCACCTTTTCTTTACCTGTCACATTTTTTAGAACAGTAGGAGAAAGAGGAAGTTTGTTTGAATTTCTCACAGGATGTGGAAGGGATATAATATTTCATAAGAATAAAAGAGTATCAAAGCTTAAAGCCTCTTCTTATTTTCTAGGATCCTCACAGTGACTAATTCCCAGAACCCTGGGTTTATCCACTTAAACCACAGATATTTTTCTGAACAGCTATTTTGAGCTACACTCTGTTCTAGGCTCAGTGAATTCTATTTGAATAAGATAAAAAAAAAAGTCTCTACTATCATGGATGTTATGTACTGACAGAGTAGAAAGCCCAATAAACATTTAAAACAGAAAAAAATTTCAGAAAGCAGTAAATGCAGTGTAAACAGAACAGTTCAGGGAATTGTGATTGAGAGAACTGGATTCCCTGACTTCAGTTGGAGCAGCGAGGGAGCTCTCCCTGAGAAAGTGATGTTTAGTTGAGATGTGACTGATGAGAAGAGGCCAGCCACGTGCAGGATCTGAGGGACAAGTGTTCTAGGGAGAGAGAACAGGATAGAGGCCAAAGTGTGGGAAGATGTTTGCTGAGTTTAAGGGAAAGGAAAGCCGGAGAGGCTGGAGTGTGGGAAGCAAGCTGAGGAGTGCTCTCATGGTTGCCATGACCATGTTTCCATCATTTGAGGAATGCCCACCATGGCCTCATTGTCCACGCTCAGGGTTTGGGATGTCAGGGTCCTTTCACTTAGATTTTTGTCTCAAGAACTTTTACTTGTGTTGAAGTATGATATGATTTTCTTCCATTAGCGACATGCTAGTTTTCAAAATCTTCATCTGCTAGTTCATGCAAACATGAACATAGCCCAAAGTCTATGCCCAACATTTGTTAAAATTGTTTTATTAAATTTTACTTCCAAAACAGGCACTAGAACTGATTCTCTCAGAAAGCTGTGGATTCGTAGGTGTCTTTCCGTAAACTGCAACAAGAATGGCATTTAAAAATTGTTTATACCTGCTCTTGATGAGACAAAAATTCCTTGGTCATAAGATTTCAACACAGATGTTGTGCTGGGGGGAATTCTAAATGAAAGCTTTAGTTTTTACCGGAAGCTCAGAGAAAACTTGTGTGGAACAATTATCCAGGGACAGTGACACTACAGTCCAGCTTGGCTGTCAGGAACGTGTCACTGATGCAAGGTGGTGACTGAGTTATTTAGAAAATATATATCTGGTTATGCATATTTTCTTGTTCAGAAATAATGCACGGGGAAAATAGTTACAGCTTTCGGACATCCTGGATTTAGTTTTTCCAATCACTGTTCACTTTGTTTTGGGAGAGGCTGAAGCATTGGCATAGCCAAGAAGAGCCATCTTTTTGTTAGAATTCTTAGTAGCTTTTGATACTCTCTCATTAGGCACTATGAATGTTTTTTAGAAACCTGGCCTCTGTACCAAGCTTTTTCAGGCAAAAGAAGTTTCCTTGGGATAAAGTTTTTATCAGATATGATATTGGCAAATTTTTCAATGTAATACTCAGGTGCTTCATAATTAACAGCAGCTTCTCTATCTCTTATATATCAGATGGTTTAACTATGTTTTTTTACCTGGGGACAATTTTGCTACACACTCTGCCCCCAGGGGATAGAGCAATATCTGGAGCCACTTATTGTTTTTCAAAACTGGGGTTTTGACCCCTAGTCAAAATGAGGTCAGATGACTAGAGGTCATTTAGTGGGTGGAGGTTAGTGATGCTGATAGACATCCTACAATGTACAGAACTGCCTTCCCACAATAATTATCTTGTCTAAAATGTCAACAGCTATGGTTATGGATTATATTGTTTTCTTTTTTTTATTAACATATAATGTATTATTTGTTTCAGGGGTGCAGGTCTGTGATTCATCCGTCTTACAATTACAATTAGAATTCATAACACTCACCTGGATTGTATTGTTTTCTATTCCATTGTTCAGTCTGGGTTTTGAGTCTTCTTTTTTTTTTTTTTTCTTAGTTAATGTAGTTAAAGCATTGTCAATTTTGTTTATTTATTTATTTATTTATTGGGAATAGCTGGTCATTACTTTCAATGTTATGTGATTGTTTCTTCTGGTCTCTATTTTATTTAATTCTGCTTTTTCTTTGTTATTTCCTTCCTCTAATAAATTTCCCCCAAGTTTCTTCTCTTCTGTTCCCTGTGGTATAATGTCGTTTGTTTGAACTTGTTTTCCTTCTTCCTTTTTTTTCCCTTGACACTGGCCAAAATAGGATTTTTTTATTGCTTTTATGTACAGAAAATTCAATAGTGCACACTTAGGCCAGTTTGTTGGTCAGTTCTTTAGCCTTTGGCTTTTCTAACTTGGTGATGAGAACCACTGACTTTGGATTCAGGACATTGCCTCCCAGGAACAGTGGATCTCACCATATCTGTCATTGTAATTTGACCTGATAGCTTCCAACAGCTTAAGAAGAGCTCATTTGTCTTCCGAATTAACTTGTATGAAGGTGACTGTGGTACAGATCTTCCCATGGACCAGACAACCCAGCCTGGCCTTCCCCTTGATCATATGGGGAACCCCCATGTTAGGACACAGAGTAGGCAGGAAGACATCCAGCTCAGTGGGATCCACATCATGTGCAACCCCTACTAGCTAGTCTTCTTGTTTTCTACCAAGGTGGTGACAGGATTAACCCCAGCTCCAGGGACAGGAGGCTTCTTAGGGGGGATTATCTCCCTGTACTGGCAGGTTTCTTTTCAGCCCAGGCCAACAATCTCTGCTTCTTCTCTTGCTTTGCCTCTGGTCTGAATCTGTGGGTACACTTAAGCAGTTGAAGAGCTGTGTGGCAGTCCAAGTCTTAGGAACTAGTTAGTTGTGAGGGGAACTTTTAGACATTTATAGCCCTTTGTGGCTGCAGTGGGATGTAGCGGGGGCATTTGACAAAGTGGGTGAGGTCCCTTTGGGGCTGGATCTCCTGTCTGATTCCAAAATTCTTGGGTGTTTTCTCAAACAGGGGATTGACCACCTTGTTGGCCTTCTGCTTCTTCACCAGGGTCCAGAGCCACTCCTCAGCCTCCTTTCCTTTCAGCATCTTGGATTGTTGGTGAAGAGAGTTGAATTTTTTCTCTTAATACAAGCATTTATAGCATACATTTCACTTGTGTTTTCTTTTTCTTTAGTTTTGAGATGTATTTTGATTTGCCATTGGTTTCCTATTTGCCCAATGCTTGTGCAGTAGTGAGTTGTTTAATATTTACATATAAATATTTAATATTTACAGTGTAGATTTTCCAGCTTTGTTTTATTGTTGGCCTTTAGTTTTATACCACTGTAGTGGAAAATATACTGGGTATAATTTCAAACAAATGGAAGCCCAAAATGTTAACTGTGCTGAGGTTGAAAACACTGATTTATACTGTGCTGCTTCTCGAAACTCTAGACTCACACTTTATACATACAATCACTTTCCAATTCAGGTCTTTGTGTTTATTTTAGTTTGTTTAAATACAGAAATAATAAACTATAAAGCTGTATAAATTCGCCAATTTCTTGTTGAGCCTATTCAATCAATGCAAGACAGAATCTATATATAGATATATATTCAAAAGAGAATTTTGAAAATTCTATTTTCAATGCAAGACAGAATCTATATTTTTTACTTTTTGCCTTAGTAATGTTTTTCAATATTTCCTGATTTCTCAATCATCACCATCTCTGTTAACTTTCAACAACTTGCCTTTATAAGGCATAAATTGTGACTGCCACAAGTATTTTTCAGTAACTTGTGTCAAACTTTTATATTAATTCTACATTCTATTCTATAGATAATGTCAAATGCTCCCTTTTATTTGCCTCCCTCTTAAATACGGAGGTATTTTTTCCCTATTTTTAAAAATTTCTATGTTAATTATAGTTGAATAAAAATTTTTCTTAGTTTGATTAAACATAAAACAGAAAGATCGATATATACATGCATGTATGCATATGTGCACATGTATATGCATGTATATGTATACATATATTATGCTGTATGTTTACATATATTGGACTACAGAAGCACATGTGGCTGGTTGACCCATTAGAGCTCTGACATATTTGACCTTTTACCTTATCAGACTAGATTTGTCAAATGGGTTCTGCATCAAAATTGTTAATGCAATCTTGTTTTCTGAGATTTCTGAATTTGGAAATGGAGGTAAAGATGGAGGAACTGTATTACAACCATGTTTTTAATTTCCTTAAAATTCCTCACTCATATGCCTTTGAATTCAGTATACAAGTC